>JAOTRH010290292.1:568-38638 GCA_034768845.1 Heliamphora exappendiculata | reverse complement strand
CACACACACACACACACACAAAATAATAAGGCTCCAAACGCCTAACAGTTCTGTCACTATAAAATCCTCCCATCTCATATTTAGGTTTAGTACAGTAAAGGGCAACCATCAAACTGACAATTGCTAGGCATAGGAAACTCTACCCACCACTTCATGAACCCTTAGATATCCAAACATGTGGTAAATGACTAAATAACAACTTCAACACTGCAGAAACCAACCGTATGTTTACTCGCATCAGTATAACAATATCAGCATGCTTGTGACTAGCTTGAAGGTTGTCACGCCCGGTCAGGCAAAATGGGATATCAACCAAGGTGACCAAATGTTTTACAAGTATATGTCAAACAGAACAGTGATTAGATAATTATAACCAATACTTCCGTATCACCATCTTGAAGGGATTCTTCCAATATGGATCTTTGGTGATTGGCCTTCTCTTTCATTCAAATGGGAGACAATCTGATGGGATACCTAGGTGTACCACTAAACAATGATTCTGGCTAGCACCAACAGGTTGCAATTAGTATCTACAGAAAGATACTTTAGTGATTCATCCGAATCGCATATGAGTCAAACAAAGAGGCGCATCTGAAAGCAACTTTGAGACCTAATAGTCGTATATTTGGGTGTCTTTTTTGCGAAACAATATATCATTCCTGTAATAACCCCGATGAACTAAATTCCGGAAATAGCGCACAGTTCGTGGGATGACTATGAAAAATACGTTTTTACAACTTGGTATAAAGACTTCAGAGGTATCAAAATAAAACATATTCCAAACATCCAGGAACTTGGACACAATGCCCATACCTTCCTGTATCAAGATAAGAGTCAAGCCTGGCTAGTTTGGATAGGGAAGCAAAATTGAGACTTCAATGTGTTTATCCATCTCCAGCTAACAAATAAATAAATAAACTAGCCATTATAAGTGCTTCCAAGACAAATATAATCTCCATCAGCAGATACCAATAATTCACATAATTTATAGTAATAATAAAACAATCTTTCCTAGAAGATGAGCTAAAAGACACCATCGGGAAGCATAATGCCAATGTTGTCATGTACAATGGATATTCATATGAAAATGACAGGAAAAATAATTTTCCTTTGAAAAAAAGGAAAGGCAACACTTTAAACATATAGAGCAAAGCACAATCACAAACTAGACAAAAGATGTGGAATTGAAAACTGGTTTATGCTGTTTAATGGTGCAGTGCATAAAGAATAACACTGGGTATCAACTGTGTTGCTTACTTCATTCTTGCATAAAACTATTCTTGAGAATGAAAAGTCAGATACTCCTCCTGTCCAGGGTCACAAAAGATATGGTGTAGACAATGAGTTCCTATCTCACAAGTGCGCAGAGAAAGGTAGGAGCACCTCTTCATTTTCACAAGTGCACCAAAGTCTTGTCTTTATTTTCATTCTCAAAGAAACTAGTTTAGGGCACTTATTTAGTGGTCTCAGAGTATCCTGTGACGTTGATTACATGGTGCTTTCATCCAGTGACATAGTATAGCACACTCTAAATGGGATAATATTGACTTTATTGGATAGGTGGAAGACAAAGGATAGCTCACGTACTGTGTATCTAAATTTCTCATTTATCGGGAGCACCACGTATGTAGGAATATGTAATATTTTCTCCTAGTTTTCTTGGTAGAAGTAATGTTACCAAGAACCAATTTCTCCCAACAATAACTGGAGAAAACAACAGCACCAATAACACCAAAATAACTGTATCAATAATGCATGGCCAATTTACAAGCGATCATCCTAACGATACTGTTTTTCAATTCACCATCAACTCCAGTGGGCCCTTTATAGGTCCAGCCAATTATGTAGCTTGTACTTTTGCAGTTTTTCCCTCCAAGCAACTTATCCCTCACTAGTATAATTGTTTTTCATATTCAAGCCTACATCATCAGTGTTATTAATTATTTATGGGACTATAACTTTGAAAGAAAAGCTTTTACTTAGACTCTTAATCAGCAAATCCTAAATGATTATAAAACATCCCTGGCCCAGGGGGGAAGCAGGCAGGTTTACTGCCCATTTCCTTCATTGACTTATGTTAATTCAGAACTTTTCATGGCAATATTTAATTACCCACAGCAACATTTTTCTGACTTTGGATGCCAGTGGATAATACTGAACTAGTTTATCTTCACTTCACTTTGCATAGAAACCAACTATTAATGGTCATGTCAAGGATCAACATACAATGAAACTTTAAAGAAAAAATGAAATGAAGAAAGAAACAAGAAAATGAATATATATAGGGATTAGGGAAGCACCTTAAAAAACCTTTACAAGGCATCATCCTTGAGCCTCTGGTCCAGGAGTTCCACTCCTTAAAACATTGAATATATACTAGTCTGTAATGCTCCATTTTGAAATGTTTGCAACTCATTCTAAGAACATGAGTAGCATTAGGATAAAGAAGAAGAATTATTTTCCCTCGTTGACCTCGAAATACTGATGTAAGTAATGTCATAAGCAATGCTTGTCGCCTTACACCAATATCATCAAACTATGTACTTCTTAATATCTCGCAACGTGTATATGTCTTTTGCTACAGGAGCATTCACATGGATATGTAAACCGATATCTTGCGTTGGTAACAAAAAGCTATCCAAATGTAAAATAAGAGAAAGTTCCAAAATAGATAAGTGTGAATCATGAGGGTTGTAAACTGAAAGATGACACTTGAACATAATTCACTTTTCTGCACAGCTCGAGGTAAAGAATGAAGTACCCTAGTACAGAACTCCTGCGTCATTGCAAAAGAAAATTATTTTATCACTAGCGGCAATGAATATGATTTTTTATTTTTCTTTATTCATCTTCATTCACTACCAAAATAGATAAGCACTGATTTCTACTTTTCTCACCGGACAAAACAAATCGAACTACTATGTAGAGTATGTCTTACTTTCCTTAGTGATTTTGCTATGGGTCTCCAAACATTAGTGCATAAGGTAGAAAATGCATTTAAGTTTGATTGAAATGTGGATAAGGACGACATGTCTTTTGTCCTCTAGTTAATTTATTTGGTATTAGCTTAAAAGCCTGTAATGAGATACTCAGACAGTAAACTTTGCAAAAGGCTTTGGTTAAGAAATGGAGTTGTGAAATGAGAAATCATGTATCTGCTCAAATTTGTCGACATTTAGCCAGTGGTTTTATTATATACATGATTTCTCCACTTCCCCATTATTTTAACAAGAATATAGTTACTTTTGCCCTCTGTGCTCTTTTTTCCATCTCCAGAGCTTATTTATCTTCTTCAGAAGCTCAGAATTACCAAGCAAAATTATAATATTTTTCCTCCTTTATGGTCTACAGTTTCTTGTTCAAGCCCTAAGAATGATGGTATGGGTAAATAGTTAATACCCTAAACAATTAAGTAGATACCCATACCTCTCTCATATTGAGAACAGCCTATTAAGGATGTGATGCAGCAAAGATTTGTGACATTTTATATTACGCAAATTTCTATTTTCTTTTTGTTTCCTATTTATCAATTGTAACCTTATTAAGAATTTAGTGAATTTAGGGCAATCTTCCAGTTCATTATGATTTCCTTGTATTATTACAAGGGTTAGGATTTGATTTAGTTTCCTTAAGTAACCCTAGTGCTTTTGGGACTTGATTCTGCGTATAAAGAGAAGCCTGTAATAGTTTTAGGAAAGTTTTTGGTAACTAATAATATTTTAGAGATTGTTTCGTACTCCAAATTGTTTGTATTCTATGGAATCAACAAATACTTTGATGCTTATAATCTCGGTAATCCTGAAAACCAATAGGTTTGAAGAAGAGTTGGCTGTTTGGGATGGCTTTTTTTTTATAGCTTTTTCATTGTGCCATTTTTTCATATTTTCTGGATTTTTTAAATTTTTTGATCTAGTTTTTTTACTTTTCGGATTCGTCATGAGAAAACAAGTCTAAAAGTAAAGCTATTTTAACTAAAGTTAAAAAAATTCACTAAAGACAAAAAAAAAGCCTTACAAAAGTTTTAAATTGGCTTTTTTTTGGTCTTATCTAAACCTATTTAAATTTTTTGTCACAATTTTGGACGAGGAAACAACGAGAAGTACGTGGTGGTCCAGTTGTTGTTAGGGATGTGTACAAATACGATGAGGCTACACACATAGTTTTAAATAATGGTTGCGGTCGCTCTAATAGTAACAGATGACGCGGTTTTAGATCGTAAGAATAGCAGTAATCGGAGCTTTTTTTTTTTTTTTGCACAACTCACTAAAATTTAACTGACACACATGTTTTTATTCCAAAATTAAATTTATTAAAGTTTAAAATAGGTTTGGTGAATTTTGTTCACTTTCTAGCAAGTCAAATTCCAACCATTGAGTAGAATAGCAGTCATCATCCCGTAACTTAGCTCGCTAAATATGCATGCAGCAGGAACATAACACTCCTGCACTTGAGGTTTTGTGGAGCATGTAATATGTAGATCTAGCTCTACATTTCACATGCATTTCAAGTACCCAAAAGGCAGGTTGGTCTAATAATATACTGTTATTGCCAGCATAATCAAGATTCTAGGCCATAAAGAATACCCAACCACGCCTAAGCCATTAACAAAGGCACAACCATTGCTCTTAAACTCCAGCCAGCTTTCCATCTTCTAAAGGCTCTCAGTATTCATCTTGTAAGCCCTTCTGCTATATTAGAAATAACACAATTAGCGTGTCAATTTGATCCCCTATTGAACGGAGAGAAAGTACTACAAATTGAAGAGTGCCTATATAGAGATTGTCACAAACCCTTAAGTAGTACTCCCCCTAAAAACTAGCTTACAAAGAAAGAGTAGCCAAGTAGCTTATATACACATGGAGAGTCCATAATTTTAATCAATGCAGGATAAAATTGTAACATACTACCACGCGTCCTACCTGATGTCTAGATGGCCCACTCTATCGACACTGATCCGATGGTATCGACTATCGAGTTGCCATTCACCATTATGAATGAGAGAAAAACTCTTCTAGAACCCTTATCCCTCAGCTAAAATTGTTGAAGAAAGGATAAGTCTCAACCGATTTACTTGCCATGCAAAGCCTCCATTGTTGACAATGGAAGGATGCTTTCACATTATACATAGGGACTTCCCCTTGCCTATAAAAGGACAATGGATGAGTGGAGATCAGGTGTGCAATACAACAAGAGTGAGGCAAAGAGTGTAGCGTGAGAGATGAGAAACAAAGGGCGAGACTTGAGTGGTAGAGAGTGGGTTTCTCTCTCCTCATTCCCTTTTGTAAAAATTCAATCATTCGCATAGTGAGTTAATTCCCCTCTTCTCGTCGACGGAGGCTAAGGTCGAACCATGTAAATTGCTTATTTCTTGTGTTGTCTCTAGTGTATCAATTCAATTCCCAACAAGGGGTTTCAGAGCCACATTCGAAGCTTCTGAAGAATCTGTCCAAGTACGAAATTTGTCGAATCAAACTTTTGATCACACCATCATGTAGATCTCATTGATAAGAGTTTAAAGGTATATTACACGAAGAAATCGGAGTTGAAACGAGCCCTCAGGCTCCGTTTAAAACCTTGCGCGTATTTCAATTTGCCAAGCACGCCTTTAGCGATGCTAACGCAAGATTTTGACTGCATGTGAGATTTTGACTGCAATGCGAGATTTTGACTGCAATGCGAGATTTTGACTCGTTCTTGCGATATATAGATTGTTTGCACGCAATATTGACAGCTTTCACAAGATTATGATGTTATCTCACGATAACTTGCATCACAGTCACGAGATTTTGACTATAGCAACCAATACATCGACCAGACAATCGATATCTGGAAATCCGATGCAAGATCGTGATATAACTCCAAAAGTGACAATTTTACCACGAGTTCTTGTCGTTTTCATCACGAGATACAGTCCAGACATTGTTCTTGTTGCTTAACACGTGCTGTGGAGTCATCCAGGCAATCAGGGCTGTTTAGGTCTATGTAGGTTGAGATTGATCAAATGTGATCTATGGCAATCATGGTGAGATCGAGAACAATAAGAGGCGATCTAAGAAGCAGTTGATAAAAGAGTTCACATATTTGATATTATGACGAGTTGAGAATGTAACGGAGTGTCATATATATGGCATCGAAACATTTAAGATTTGTGAATGAGCTGTCAATGGCCATAACGATTTCACTTTATGGCAGCAAAAGATCAATAATATCTTAAGGCAAGAGGGACTTATCAAGGCTCTCTGGAAAAAGTCAGAAAAACTTGAGACAACAAAGGATGAAGAGTGGATAGAGATGAGGAACTTGGCAAGCAAGCAGTGCGATTCAGTTGTTCCTTGGGAATAATATTTTTCAAGAAATCATCAACGAAAGGGATCCGACGAAACTTTAGGCTAAATTGGAGAGCAAGCAGGACAACAGATAGGGAGAAGGGGTCCAATAAAAAAAGGGTTGGTCAAATCAACAGATTGCAAGCTAACGTGCTATTATTAGGGCCTGAAAGGTCATCTGAAGCGGAATTGTCTGAAATACAAGGCGAACAAGGCGAAGGAACAATCATCAAATACTGGAATGCTCCAATAATGAAGACCAATAATCAAGAAGTGAAATCGGCACAATCACTTCCACTTTAGGATCAGAGATATTAGAATAAATTTTTGATTTTGGATATTCGTATCACATGTGTGCAGTCAGGAATTTCTTCACAACATATCAGGCATGTGACGAAACTACTAACAATATGACTAACAACGCAGTGAGTAGCATTGTTGGCGTAGAAACAGTGTGGTTTGCACGTTTGATGGGAATGTTGCGATCTTGACTGAAGTTAGATATGCGCGGAATCAGGGGAAGAGTTTAATTTCTCTAGGGGCGCTGGACTCGAGCAGCTGCAAGTTCTCATATAGGAATGGAGTTATATGGGTTTTCACGAGAAATAAAGACTTGATAAAAGGACGCATGATTGACAACTTGTACATGCTCATGGAAAGTGTTGTGATAGATGGAGCTGCTTTCAAACATTATACGAGCAGTGCAGGACGATGATATATGTAGGCAAAGCGTATGAATGAACAAACTGAACAACAACTGCAGAAAAACACACAAAACAGGCGCAGGGTACGCAAAAGCGATAAAGCCATACATGTGCACAAGTGAACATATTAGAAGGTGTGCAGCATTCTGCCGACACTCAACGACAATAAGTGTTGGATGTTCAAATGAAAGCTCCACAGGACGAGTAATGTGACGAAATCGTATACACCTCAATATAAGCGAGTCCCATTTGCCCCTGATTTGATTTTTGATGGTGATCTCTTCAGTTTTGTAGAGAAAGGAAGAGGAATGGAGCCACATCCGTTGACAAAGATCTAAGACTTGTCGAGCGAGGGGGTGCTTACACCTCGATGTAGAGGTATAAATTGTATATAATCATGTACAGCAAACAAAGGCATCCTGGTGATGGGGTGCGGGGCATACTAGACAGAGTGTGGTAAAGTGACGATCAATGGCATTGGTTGCGGGCTTGACGGGTATCCCTCCATTTGAGAAAAGGGAGTGATTATCAGGTTGCCACCCCCTATTGATAAATGAGAGAAAGACTCTTCTTAAAGCCTTATCCACTAGCTAAAATTGCTGGAAGAAGGATAAGCCTCGGTCGATCTGCTTAATATGCAAAGCCTCCATTGTTGACAATAAAGGGATGCTTTCACATTATACATGGTGAATTTTTCTTGCTAGAAAGGGGCAATGGGTGAGTAGAGATCAGGTGTGGAGTATAGCAAGAGTGAGGTAGAGAGTGCACTATGGGAGTTGAGAAACAGAAGATCAAAGTTGAGTGGTACAGAATGGATTAATTCTCCTCTCACCGTAGACGTAAGCTAAGGCCAAATCACGTAAATTTCTTGTTTCTTGTGTGTGATTGTCTCTGGTGTATAAATCAGATCTCAACATACATTTTCCTTTTAGCGGCTTCACTGACCTACTAATATTCGATAACTTAGCAAGTTATCTTAATCCACCTTATAGGTCTCCTCGTTTGTGACTTATACCACAATGCAGCAACCCATCTGATCTCATACACGAATAGGTTGCGCTTAATCCCATACTTAACATAGTGGCTGGTCCGATACTAAATGTTACGAACCCTTTGGCATAACTCACCTCTGAAAATCAATTTACAATGAGAGGGATTACAAATGGCTTATATACAAATGAAGAACTCCTTGTTTTAATGGGTGCGAGATAGGAACGCAACAGAGATTTGCTAATTTATGTTTTACATAACTGTAGCAAGAAATCCTTCTCCCAATTTCTGTTTTACGTAACAACTGTAGCAAGGAATCCGTCTCCATGACACAAGCCAGTGAAGAAGAACACGAGTTCCTCCACAAACAATGCTGAAAAGAATCAGGGACGGTGGCATTTCAAAAACGTCGATCCATGTAATTCAATTCTATTCCTCAATGAAAGTTCACTTTCAAATCTCTGTCCTAAACATGGGGGCCACCCAACTTCTCCCACCGGCCTCAATACGTTACCTAAACCAATAACTCGTATGGAAGAAAACCCCAACGTTGTAAATTTGGAGACGAATCAGTAAAATCTTGAGGAAAAGAAAGAAAAACATAAATGAACATTCATAAATCCATTACATAGTAAGTGACATTCTTGAAGCTGGAGTCGATAGACGATGTAGCACATGAAATGTAAGTAGAATCAGATACATCTATAATGTGCATATGATTCCATCATGAACGAACAGAGATGACAGTGATGACAGAGAAGCGTACCTTACAGTGCAATTTGAAGGATGATTTCGGAGAAACAACGTAGGGGATCAAGGGAGGGGTTTACCATTTTCGAATCTTCCATTATCTGAATGTTTATTCATCATCGCCATTTATATGCTAATGGTAATCTCTTCGGGAAATGGTGTGACTGAAGGCAGGTTCCCAACCAATGTAGCACTGTAGTAACTGAAAAAATTGCAAATGACTTGTTTGGTAGATATGAATGAAATTGCGCAATAGCTTAATTAAAGTGGAAATAAAATGTAAAATAAAATAAAATAAAATATTAAGTTAATAAAATGAACTATAATAATGCAAAAAACTTAAGAAACGGTGATTAACTCTTATATATTATAATGTAATACTTATTTCTTATGTTGTGGAAAAGAATAGATGTACATACTTTTTGTGAAAATAATTATTTTGATGGAATGATCACTCTCAATTCAAAATACATAAAAATAAATAAATAAAATTAGAATTTGAAATTGGAATAACCATTTCATTCCAATCTTTTTCCCCATATCAAATGTGCTTTCAAGTATAATAAATATTTTTGGTAATAAGAGTTAATAAATATTTATTATTTTAAAAAGAATAATGATTACATTGTAATATTTGAAAAGTTATTACATACTCTAAAAGTATTTTGTAGTATTATTTACATAATATTCTTGATAAAAAAAAATATTCAATAAACACTAAATATGTTATATTTTGTCTGCTACATACCTAACAAAGGTAAACTACTATTGTTATAGCCAAATTATTTATTTACTTTTTCATTAATTAAAAGTATTATATAAATAATATTACATGATGCTTTAATATTATTAAATAATTACTCATAACATTAAAGGATATAAATTACTATAATGGATCACAAATAATAGAATTTTAGTGGGAAGAATACACTAGATTTATTGTCCAGATGGAATGAAGAATCCAATATAATTGGAGACAATAAATGAAAAAATATAATATAAAGTTATGTTGTTTTGGTATTTAAGCAAATGCTACATCCTATTCCTCTCATGTGTTGGGAAGGATTAATTGGCCTGTTTGGATAGTTTGTTTATTTGTTTGTTTGGCTTATAAATTAAAAAATAAGTTACGTTGTTTGAATAATTAAATAAGTTAAAAATATCGTTTGAATAACTAAATAAGTTAAAAATAAAAAAATAAATAAATAAATAAATAAAACAAATAGCTCGTTTAGGTAGTCAAATAAGTCTAAATAAACTAAATAAGCTAATTTATAAGCAAATAAGTTCATTTGAATAGCCTAATTTATAAGTAAATAAGTAAATAAGCTATAAGTCACCCAAACAATATAATTTAAATAAAATTTAACTTATTTATTAATAAATAAATAAGCAAACCAGCCAAACGAACAACTATTTAGTGCTCCAGGACCATGACTGATGCAGAGCGAATTCATTTTTCCTTTATGAAGGGTCTATAACCACTGAAATGTCAAACGGTTACTGTAGAAGATGATTGGATGTTGACAAATTGGTTTAAAAGACCCATGTTTTATTAAAAACTGCCAAGATATATAAATAAATAAAAATAGAAACTGCCTAACATATGCTATGGCCAAATTTTTTATTTAATCTTTGAAAACATAAAATTTGTTGTTTTTGAAAAGATTTAATTTTCCAATTCCAAAAACTCTCAAATTTATTTTAGTTTAGATTTTTTTTATTAATTTTATATTTTATTTTAGTTTTAAAATTTGAGATTAATTAAAATATTTTTATTTTTGATAATTTTTCAATTTGTTTTTATTTTTGCGTTCGCAAGCAAGAGTTTTTTTTTTTTTTTTAATTTCTTAATACGGGTATAATTTTTTGAAATATATTTAGACGCATGATTGAATTATATTTTTTTTTTGAACATTATTAATTTTTAAAATAAAAATAAAAATTATAATAAAGGAGTGACCTTTGTCGTTTTATTTGTTAAATTTTGCTGCTTGTAATTTTTAATTTTTTTATTTGATATTTATGTCAGTTTATTTTTATTAGATTTTTTATTTTCTATTTATGGATAAAAAATTAAAAAACTTTAAAATAATTTTTAGAAAACATTATTTTAATGTATTTAATTTGTACTTTTTAATATTCAGCCTCCACCTATAAGCTGTGCAACAAATACTCACAATTAAGCCCTAATTGGTAATCCTGCCTTTTTTAACTTTTTGGTTAAAAACGCTAAAAAATCAAGATTGCTTGTTTTACAAAAAAATTAATAGTAAAAAATTTTAAAAGTTAAATTAAAACACAAACTCTTAGAATATTTTATTTAAACTTTGATCACTTTTAAAATTTAATAATACATCTTTATCCATAACTTATTTATAACAACTATCAATTACATATAATTGTTAATATCAAATATATAGAAAGGTAAAATTGTTCACTTTGAACAAAAAAAAACTAATTTTGTACCCAAATAACTAATTTTAAAAAAAAAACTAGCTTAAACACTAAGTAGCCAAATAACTTATTTTGAACTCAATTTGACTTTTTGACTAAAAACGTTAAATATATATATATATATATAAATTAACTTTAAAACTAATTACCAATCGGGCCTTAGCAAAGGTGAGCTTTTTAAATGTGAAATTAATGAATTTCACATTCCCATTCATAAATTCAATTATTTCAATATTTGTGATTACCATTTGATCCTGCCTCCCACATGTTGGGATTGACTCAAATTCGAGTCTGGAGCGTACCATCCAGACGAATGCTAGAGCGTCCAGATGATTTCAGGTCAGTAGGTTTTTCGTCCGAACGAAGACCTAGGCATCTGGACAGGTTCGGGACATAGGGTTTTTCATCCGGACGGAACTTAATTATGTCTGGATAAACAACGATGGACTGTGGGCTAGTTAACCAATTTTAGAATTTCCTTTAAAACCTATAAAGGGGGGGTTATAGTTCTAAAACCCTAGAACGTTCATAAATCATCTAAATACTTATAGAGGCTTAGGTTAGAGGTTGGAGACAGTATAAAGAGACATAGATTGGCTCAGTTTGATGCCACAGATATTGTGAAGAGTGGAATGAATCTTGTAATCCATGATAAAGAGTATAGTGAATTAATTCTTCTCTCCTATGGAGGTAGGCAGTCAGTTGCACCACGTAAATCTTGCGTATTTTTGTTGTTCTTGTTTCTTTTGTGATTGCTATTGTGGATTAAAATTTACGTGGGTTACCGTTTGACTACCCAAACCTGTTAATCTTATTTTTGAGAATTTAAGCGTAAAAATTTCAACAAGTGGTATCAGAGCGAGGTTTAGAAGATCCAAAGCTGTGGTGGAATATCAGAGTTGGTTATTGGCTTAATCACAAGTTGTAGAAGATGACGAACATCAAATACGAAGTCCAAAAGTTTAATGGTAAGAATAGCTTCTCCCTCTGACAGAGACGGATGAAGAATTTGTTGAACCAGCAAGGGGTATTCAAGGCATTACTTGACAAAGCGAAAAAGCCAGAGAAAATGTTAGATGACGATTGGGATAATCTTGATTGCAAAGTTGTGAGTTCGATTTAATTGAATATGGGAGATGAAATTATTCATAACGTGCTTGATGTAGAGACAACTCACTGGATCTGGCAGAAACTGAAAGATCTATATATGAAGAAGAATCTGGCCAACATGTTGTACGTGAAGAAGCAACTGTATAAACTATAGATGCAGGAAGATACAAATCTATTAGAACACTTGAATACATACAATATGCTCATCACGCAGTTATCTAGGTTTTGAGTAAATATTGATAATGAGGATAAGGCGATCCTCCTCTTGGCATCGCTTCCAACATCTTATGATCATCTGGTGACTACTTTGATGTACGGGAATGACACTCTAGAGTTAGAAGAGGTCACCAGGGCGCTTTTGTCACATGAAAAGATGAAGAGAGACAATAAATCTAATGCAGAAGGTGTGCTAATGGTTAAGTCTGAGTCAAGCAGAGGAATGGGTTCCACCAGTGGTAGATCTCGGTCCAAGTCGCATGCAAGAAGGGGTGTAGAGTGGTTCTATTGTCATAAAACTGATCATTACAAGAGCCAGTGCCAAGAATTGATGTAGCATCTGGAGAAAAATAAGAAGGGTAAAACGACTGCAGAAATAGTCAGTTTTGCTGAAGAGTTGTCAGACGATGAAGTACTCTCAGTTTCCTCATATTTAAACTTTCTGTCAAAGTCATGGATTTTAAATTCAGGATGCTCATTCTATATGTGTCCAGTTAGAGAATATTTTGATTCATATAATTATTGCAACGGGGGTGCAGTTCTAATGAGAAATGACTCAGTGTGTCAGCCACTTGAAATTGGTATAATCCAAATTAGGATGTTTGACAGGGTTGTAAAGACTTTGAAGAATGCCAGGCATGCTCCGGAGTTAAAGAAAAATTTGATTTCTTTATGAACATTGAATTCTCTAGGCTGGGTTCATAGAAAAAGGTGGAGAAATGAAGATCAGTAAAGAATCTTCAGTTATCATGAGAGGACATAAAGTGAATAGTTTTTATAGATTGATAAGGAACACCGTGATAGGTGGAGTTACCACAATCACACGGATTGATTCCAACAAGGACAACATGAGACATATACATTTTGGGCTTAATCAGGTTGACAAGCAGAGTATGTCAGAAAGTTAAAAGAAGAGTATAGCAGACAAAGTGGAGTTCAATCAGAAAAGTTCACCCAGAATAACATATGTTGGTGGTTTAAGTCTATAGTAGTCGAAATAGTCAAATGGAGAGCCTTTGTCTTACAAGAAAGCTACAAGCAGTGCAGGAATAGTTTAGGGGCAAATAGCAGTGTTAGAGAATGTGGAGTCTTCATAGAAAATTGAACATTTGGAGTTTAGAAGTCTGTCCAAAGATAAGAAGTCTGTTGATTGTAAAAGGGGTCAATTTCAAGTCTGATTTGGATTTGATCCAAATTTATTCAGGTTAAAGATTTAGAAGGGCGGAGCAATCATACCCAAGAAAGGGGTGCAGGTCAAGGATCACCGGAAGTTCTTCAAGATGGCTGAAAGATTCGAGTCAAGGTAGAGATTGCTGAGATTGACTTGAATCCAGGTCTAGAGTGTCTCGTCTGGACGGATGATGGAGCATCCGAACGATTTCGAGCTAGTAGGTTTTTTGTCCGGACGAAGGTTCAGGCATTTGGATGGGTTCGGGACAGAGGGTTTTTCATTCAGACGAAACTTAATTCTGTCCGGACAGATAGTATCGGACCGTGGGCGAGTTAGCCAATTTTAAGGTTTCCTTTAAAACCTATAAAATGGGGTTTATAACTCTAAAACCCTAAAACGTTCATAAGTTGTCTAAATACTTAGAGAGGCTCAAATTAGAAGCTAAAGAGAGTATAGAGAGTCATAAATTGGCTCAGTTTGAGACCACAGATATTGTAAATAGTTGAGTAAATCTTGTAATTCGTGATAAAGAATATAGTGAATTGATTCTTCTTTGCTGTGGAGGTAAATAGTGAGCTGAACCATGTAAATCTTGCGTTTTTTTGTTGTTCTTATTTATTTTGTGATTGATATTGTGGATTGAAATCTACGTGGATTACCGTTTGACTACCCCAACCTGTTCATCTTATTTTTGGAGATGTAAGTGTAAAAATTCCAACACCACATTTCTCACCACAAAATCTGTGTAAACTTTGTATAACCCTTAAACCTGTTTGTTTATTCGTGTATAAATTAATGAGAGAATATAAAGAGAAAAAAACATGTAATGATATAAAATTTAGAATAAAATATATAATACTTAGCAGAAAAGTTAAAATTATATATATTATGAATTCATATATATTTTGTTTGTTTAGTATAGAGTATAGTATTGAATAAGAGAAGATGAATTAATCTTGGCCCTTAGTTGAAAAAATAAAAGTATATTTAATGGTGAAAGATATGTAATATCGTGGGTGAAGTGGTATTACATATGTTACACTTCTTAAGGATACATCATGATGGATTGTAAATCAAGAGTTAATGAAAAAATAAACATGAGATATATAAAAAGGTGAAGGACAAGGAAAACACTTAGAAAAAAGTTATATTGTCCATTATATATTTCAAACAAACATGTCCTTAACTCCTTTGATCACACATTTGATTCCTCGTCCTTTGTCAAGTGTTAGTTTGGTAATAGTTGAAATTCAAACACTAATAGCCGAACGCAAAAGAAAACAAAAATTCACATACAAAAATATAAAAAAATAATTAATACTAAAAATTTACGTGATTTTCGGGCGAAAAAAAAAATATTTAACTATGTCAAATGTTAAAGAACATAGCATTTCTATCTCCCTTCTATCTACCCACCAATCTCACAAATTTTCTATCTACTCTCTTCAAGTTCCACAAATGTCTTATTTATAGGTACACAAGTGAAAATTCTAAAGGGTCGTCAGTCCATATTATTATAAACCTTATATAAAAATAATTTTTAGTAAGCTCCTAATCTCACACCTACCTAATTACATATAAATCAAAATAATATAATAAATACAGCATCAATATAATATAAGAAACCTAGCCCAAGAGTAATGCAGCTTTAAATTGAATTTTCAAGCTAAAAAGCAATAAAATCATAAATCAAAAAATTGTAAGTAAAAATTAATAGTGATAATTTTTTTTTACATAATCTTATATTCAATATAATTCTTGTTTGATAAATCTCAATAGGCAAGTTTTAAAAATATAATTTTAATAAAAATAAATATTTATAATAAAAATTATGACATTTTTAAAAATATAAAAAGATATTTTTAGGTAATAAGTAAAAAATTAAAAGCCAATAAAAAAGACAAAGGGCTTAAGTTGTCAATGGCTTTTTTAAGATTTAAGAAGCAAAATGAGAGAGAGATCAAGACAGAGAAATGTGGATCAAACAATAAAGGAATAGAGAAATCTGGAGAAGGAGAAACGAGAGGGATCGAGTTTCAAACTTTTACCCCGTGTGAGATAATAAATTATTTGTTTATTTAATATTTTCATTATTTTCATTTTTAGTAAATTTGTTTAATATTTGTCAAACTATTATATTTTTTAAACTTTTCTCATCGAAACAAATAGGAAAAACAATTTTTCTACCTAAATATAAAAAATTCAAATAATAAAATAAACTAAACTAAGCTACATTTTATGTTATTTATTTTCGTCTTTAATAAATTTTTTATCTTTTGATCAAATTTTCTTTCATTTTCAGTTTGTCTCGATGAGACGATTCCCAAAAGTATCATAATTTGACCAGACTCCGAAAAAAAAAGTTTAAAAATGACAAAAACAAACAAAAATAGCATGATGTTAACCCTAGTTAACAAGAATAAGAATTGACAACCAAATTTAAAACAGAAGCACTATTATTACAGAGAAGTGATAACAAATAAAATGACAGGAAGACAAACTAACACTACACACACAAAATTATTAAAAGTTTTGGGTGTGTAAGCTCTAGTTAATTAATTTGTTTTTAAACTGGATTTCAAACCTAAGAACACGGCTCGCCACCCGGCTTGAGTTGGGTGCACCATGTCCCAGAAGAAAGCTGCTCCAGGGGTGTCACATACGGTGTACATCTTGGCTCCATTCTCGTCGACGCTGCCGCAATAAGAGTCGGCGGTCGTGCCGCGGCAGCATGGCTTCAACGGAGTCTCGAACTCCACACTTCCTGCACAACCGACAAGTTGTCCATATCGATATTGGCCTCAGAGATGAACAAGAAGCATAGTTTTGATAATAAGTCGTCTGTTTTTTTGTATGCAAATGCGATCTGATTATGTAGTTGGTTGTAGTTGTTCAACCAATTTTACTTTTGTATGAATAATATGCCGAACAAGTTCAAATCATCGACTTGGGGCCAAGATGGGCCCGGTAGAATCTTTCTAATTGGACTGCTAACTGGAGAGAAGTCAATCGACACCCATCGTTTTTGATCGAAATGAGCAATTTTTGGGACTAATAGTCTGGCCGAATTAGTAATACCTCAAAATGTAGGGTCAAGTGTACTATTACCCAATTCACCTCAATGGAGTTGTTAATCCAGTCCATTGGATTGGATCCCCTTGGCATTAAAGGGTCCAAATTTAACCTACTTTCTCAATATCCACTATTTATATCTTACCATATCCTACGAATTACTAATCCCTTTGACAATACCATTACGAATTCTGTCAAATTTCGTAAAATCTATATTCTTTATCAAACGATGCCCTAATACCTAACCAATATAATTGATATTTGAACCGATGAGCCATCAGCGGATCATGTCTTTTACATGATTGGAACAATTAAACATTTCTAAAATTTCCTATAAACCAAAGTTGACCCAACAGAATGTAATGGAAGTAGATATTGATCAAATTCTATCTTTCCCATATGAATAAAGCAATAGAATAGAAGAAAGAGTTAATATTCACCTAGATAGTCTCCTTTGTTCTTGAGTACCGAAATGAACGAGCTATAAAGATCAAGGATGACAAATGCCGAGTCCTTGCTGCTCTCGTTGTTCAGCTTTGCCACTGCTTGCTGCAACAAAAAGTTGTGAAGGTTCACGGCCATGTTCTCTGTTGCGTTGCATTGTTGAAAAGAGTTCACGGCCGTGCTTCGAGGGAGACATCCGAGGGGCTGAAGAGCAGTCACGGCAACTTTTCTCACTCCCACTCCTTGAATGCGTTTCAAGTTCAAGGCAAGTTGATTAACCACAAGAGGGATGAAGGATGGTAAATCCTAGAAACAGAAATATAAAAAAAAGTTCAATACAGGCTCCCAAACACATATATTTGTTGAAAAAGTATTGCCAAGAATGTAAATTAATCAACAAATGAAAACTAGACAAGGAAAAACTTGTTACTTTACTAATGCGGGTTGGGGAATCCTAGACAATTAATGGCGATGAAATAGGATTTTATGGAAAGAGAGCCTTCTCTCGAGTTCATTGACGAGTTTAGTTTCGCCCATTTTGGGATCAAAATGATACCACTTTGATAATTTGAGAGGTTTTTTTTTTCAACGTGTAGATTATCTATGCGGAGAATCACATCGATTGAATATCATTAAATGTTCAAACAAATTAAACCGAAAGAAAAATGTGTTTAAGAAGCTCTAAGATCATTAAAGAGATCGATAAACAAAACGATATATACACGAATTGAATGTACATGGGCTAATGAAAATGTTAATTACACGGATAAATCAAACATTTTTTTGATGATGGTAATTAAACTGCATATATTAGTTCATTTGCGTCTCTAGCCATCAATATTGTAATTCAATATATATGGAAGATATTATTGAAGAAAAAGATACATTATTATGTTACCAAGTGCTACTTACTCGTATAAAAGCATTGTTTTGGCTGAGAGTATTAACAAGGAGCGTTGTTAATAACAAAGCTTATTGGTTGCACGTTATTTGCTTTCAAATGGGCACTTTTGTCTTTTACTCCCTATACATATACACATATACAACAGAAAAGTCATAAGAAAAGGACAAATCAAATGCAATATTTGAAATTAAAATTTGAAAAGGGAGAAGAGGGAGAGAGAGGAAAATTATTTCATATTCTTTTTTGTATTATCCCAAAGTAATATGGATCACACATTTGTGCAGATCCTAAAAGTGATGAAATTCATACAAATGTGTAGCCCGAATTAGTTTGGGGCATGAAATAATCGCAAGAGAGAGAACTAGAGTGTTTTTGTGGGAAAAAAAAATGAAGCATAAAATTGTTACCTAGAGTGCCATTCGGTTGGCTGCTTATGAAAATATTTGATTCATAACTGGATCACTTTTTGTTTTTTACCCACCCAACAAAAACAAACAAACATTGTCTTAGCTGAAGTATTTTTCTTATATCAATGAGTGATAATACTATGAAATAATTAATGTCAAATGATACTTTTAGACTCCAAATAACTACTCTCAATGAAGTGTTAACTTTATATATATATATACATATGTGTGTGTGTGTGCACGTGTGTGTAGACAAGGGGAGAGAGGTTTTTCGTGCGCGCACAAGGGGAGAGGTTTTTCGTGCGCGCATGAAGATATGTATGAAGATATGTATAGATTTGCATGGAACCAAATAAAATGGAGTAATTATTCGGTTGTTCTGAAACACTATGTAAAATTGTTTACGTAATATTTTTATTCGATGATATAGTAAAAATTAAATACTCTAGATAGAACAATAATAGCCTATTTTTGTTTAATACATGAAAAACAAAAATAATTCTCTTAATGTGCATCAATTTCTTTTTGTATAACAGAAGTACCATATAAGCAATGGTACAAAATAATATTCCTAATGGTTAATAATTTCCCAACAAAATTGGGCATGATTTTTACCACAATCGTGTTATGTGCACAAGTCATCAATCAACGACCGAACATAGACAAAACACATGAGTGGAAACTCCTACCAAAGTTGTGTTTAGTCGGTCATCTATAGTCTATGCAGATAGCTTTTTTTTTTTTTTTTACCACCAATGAGTCCATTGAAAAACTAGCTGCATAATTCTAAATACCATACCAAATAGTGTATTAGTTTTCTTATTAGTACGATACGTACTTGTACCGGTAAAATACTGGATATCGTTTCAGATCTTATTATTTATAATGAGATGGCTAATTTAAAAAAATATAAATTTAATATTTGTGATTTTTAATAATAATTTAATATTGACTAATTTTAGAACTCTTCTTTTATGCTGTATTTAAAGCTTGAATTAGAATATAAAAATAAAAATAAAAAGTATAAATAAAGAAATTTAAGTAAAAAATATTTTTAAAAAAAAATAATTATAGACTGATACGTATCTGGTATTTTACTCGTACAGGTTCGGTACATTTGTGTTGATAGTCCACAACCAAATCTAATAAGTTGAATTTGTAGATAAAATCTTTGACAATTAGATTCACAAGTAGCTGGATTTGCAGCAGCAAATCTTAACAAATTTGCATGAAAATGTGAAGTAGCAAATTTTGACTATGAAGATTTCAAGCGCCGAGATTTTGCTAAATTCAAGCCTGCATATGAATAGAATTTTTAATCTTATAAATTGATTAGAGAGGTGCAGTGCAAATAGAGTAGATAAGGCAGTAGAGATTGAGAGAGATTGAGAGTTAGACTAGAGAGAGAACTCCGTTGTATTTTCACGATCATTTTGAAATTTGGTCTCTCTGTAGATGTAGGATATATATCCGAACTACGTAATATTGTCTCTTATTTTCGTACTTGTCTAGTGTGTTAAATCGATCCTAACAATTTGATATAAACTGATATTTTAACTGATACAAAACTAAATAATTAACGTATTAGTATTACTTTAAAGGAGCTTTCAGCTAAAGGTTCAAAAAATTAAATTTTAACGCGCAAGATCCATCAACAAAAATTTTAATGCGTAAGATCTAATTGCACAATTTCTCCCGAAAATACCCTCTAAACAGGTAAATTTATCTGTTTTGCATACAGATAAATTTATCTATTAGGCATATAAACACAAATAATACAAACAGATAAATTTATCTATATGCATATTTATGCATAACAGATAAATTTATCTGTTTGCATATAAACACAGATAATGCAAACAGATAAATTTATATGTGTTCTTTATACATGTTTTGAAAAGGTACAGATAAATTTATTTGTATTCTTTATGCGTGCTTTTAATAAAAGATAGATAAATTTATCTGTGTCTTTATACATGTTTTGAAAAGACACAGATAAATTTATTTGTATTTTTTAGACGTACTTTCAATAAGACAGATAAATTTATCTGTGATCTTTACATGTGCTTTCAATAAAAGACAGATAAACTTATTTATATTTTTTATACATATTTTGAAAAAAGACAGATAAATTTATTTATTTTAAGGTATTTTTGTCCCAAAAAGATCTTACGCGTTAAAACTTTTATACGGATGGATCTTACTTATTAAAAATTTTTATACTTGATGAAAAACAGTAAATGGCATATAAATTAGACTGTTCATTAATTTTTCGTACTTTAAAGGGGCTTTCAGTTAAAGGTTTTAAAAAATAAATTTTAACGCACAAGATCCATCAACAAAATTTTTAATGCACGAGATCCAATCGTCTACAACACAGATAAATTTAACACAAATAGGTAAATTTATATGTAATGCATACAGATAAATTTATATGTTTACTTATTTATGCAAGACATATAAATTTATCTGTGTACTTTATACGTGTTTTGAAAAGGCACAGTATTCTTTATACAGATAAATTTATCTGTCTTGCATAAATAAATAAACATACAGATTAATTTATCTGTGTGCTTTATACGTGTTTTGAAAAGGCACAGTATTTTTTATACAGATAAATTTATCTGTATTCTTATTTATACAAGACAAATAAATTTATCTGTGTACTATATGCATATTTTGAAAATGTACAAATAAATTTATCTGTTCTAATATTCAACTGGACGTTACGCGTTAAATTTTTTTTTTTTTATAGATAAAAAATAAAATTAACACTACTTTAAAATTTTAAAATTAATTTTTTATGCTTTAAATTAGTACGCACCGAACAATATAGAGAACTATCACTAGCTGGCAGCCATTATCCAAGAAATTCGCAACACAAAAGCGATGTCAGGGAAGGAAAGACCAGTTCTGAGGAAACCAAAAGATTGGTGGCTCATTCAATGGGAGGCCCAACGTCTGCCCATTAATTTCTCACAATAATCTCCGAGGTTCATTCAATGCTGGGCCACCGAATCCAATGACACAAACCGGGATTTTTTCAATTGGAGGGAGTTACAACGTTTCACCCACTTCCATTTTCTTACTTTTTAGTAATGGTACAAATAGTAATTATTCAGTAGTCTTGAAATAATATATCATATTCTATACATGGTGTACTTATTTAATAACGTAGCGAAAAAACACTATGTGTAAAACAATATGAACCCGTAGCGAAAAAACACTATGTGTAAAACAATATGAACCCATATTTGTCGCGTAGATAGAAGACAAGAATAACCTATTTATTGTGCACCAAGTACTTTTATTTACTAGAAACACCACGTATCGTTGTCTACATAAAATTATAAATATAGTTAATAATTTGTCTCATACAAATAGATAATTGTAGAAAACTTTTGTTTAAGTATTATTAAGTATTTTTGAAGTATCATGTGGCATTGTCTACTCAGTACTCTCAACAAATAAAAATATACAATGCATATTAAATAGTTCTCCTATGTTTTATGTTGAGTATTTTTTGCTATATAATTAAATAAAAATACTACGTAAATAATGCGGCGGTATATATCTAAACTATCAAATAATTACTCAACTTTCATATCGTTCCATGTGGCTGTGACTTCTCATTAGTTTAATTTATATAATAAATAATTCATAGACAAAGGAACACTACAAATAGTTATAGAAATTGTCGGCCTTAATTAATAACTCAACTAATTTTTTTTTTAATAATAATATACTTTTAGAGGTAAAATTTTTTACTTTTATAAATTTATATCTATACTATTATAATAAAAAAAATATTCAAGTTGTGAAACTTTTCGTGACATTTTATTTATAAAAAAAATCCAAAAATAATTTGATATTTATATAATTTGTATTTTCTTTTAAAATAATTAAAAAAATAAATTAAAAACTTTTAACATCTCACGATACGTAATTCGTAGCCCGCGCGCAAGCGTGGACATGACAGCTAGCATACAACAAGGGAGGAGAAGATGTGTTGTCATTTTTTCATCTTTAATCAATGGTGAAGATGTGATTGTTCATTTTTATCCTTTCTAAGACCTACTTTTTACCTTTTTCAAACTTATTTTTAGACTCGCCTTTTACCTTTTTTCTAATCCATTTTTAATTTTAAAATCCATCTTATAATTATTATTTTGTATTTATATACAAAATTTTATTTAGTTAACAGGATTTATAAAATCAAAAATTCTATTTAGTTGATGACATTTGTGTTGAAATATCACTTTGGCAAATGTGAAAAATCAATATATTTTATGTGAATATCCATACATTTTTAGGCTATTAGAGCATCAATAGGTCAATTAAAGGAAGTTTATCGACTAAAGTAGCTAACATATTTTCATTTAAGTTGCTCCAATAAATTTTTTATTTAACTATCTTTTATAAAAAAATATTTTTTGTAAATCAAATATAGATAGCCATTTTTTTTTCCTATAATAACTAGTCAGATAAAAGACTTGTTGAATATGATAAAAATAAGTTAGGTTAGGTTAGCTACTTTACCTAACAGTCTCATATAGAGAGTCTCTTGAATATATTTTTAATTTAAATTAATAACAAAAATATAAAGTAGTATTAAAATGTATATATGAAAAAATAATTAACTAAAATAGAAATTGTACTTTTTTTTTATACTTTGGCTAATTATTTTTTAAAAAAAGTGTTAAAAATCTCTCGGTGGTAATTAGAATTTTACTTATAAAAATGATGAAGCCACTTTCCTCAATGGTTCCAGCATTTTAGAGAACTGAACTCTTAAATGGGCTGAAAAGGAAAAGAGATACTACACAAGTCATTTTTTCAAAATATCTCAAAAAAGTTGGCTTTTTTAAAATAAATAAATAAATAAATAAAACAAAGGCAACTAATCCATAAGTCATACCGTTTGATTTCCTAAATAAAACAACGAACTTTTTAAATGCATCCCAAACACTTTAATTTTTTTAAATTAAAATTATTATAATACTTTTAATTAAAAAAATCAACTTTCTTTTAAAAAAAATCGTGATAACATCTCAAATTTTACAACTAAAAAACTATAAAACAATGATATATTAGATATTTTAATAAAAAATAAAAATGCTACGATAAGAAATTATTCTAAACACCCCAAATTTTTTTATTATTAGTTTTTTATAAATAATTAAATATCTTAAAAATTAAACTTTTTAAACCTTCCAAATAAGTACTAAACCACTCACCTGTTCAAATTCTTACGTAATGTTTTAAACTCTTCTAAAACGCCACCATATGAAAAGAATCAGAGGAAAGAGAAAAGATTATATATCCCTGTTTGAGCTAAATATGGCAAATTTTGCTTATTTTTGTCTTTAATTTTTTTTATTTTTTGACAAATTTTTTTTTCTTTTCCCCCCAATCTTCTTGATGAAATAAATATAAAAAGTAAAAAAAATTTAATCAACAAATAAAAAAAATTACTAAAAACAAAAATAACCAATATAAAATTTAACTTATTGGCTCATTTTTGTTTTTTTTTGAATTTTTTTATATTTTTATCAAATAAATTATTTTTTTAATTTATTTAAATAAAAAAAATTTAAAAATATAATAATTTAACTAAATAATGAAAAAATTTATTAAAAAAATAAATAAAAATAAATAAATAAAAAAACAAATATGCAATATATTTTTCTATGATTCCAACCAAATCAATGGACTTTCACCTATCCCAAACAGGGCCAATAATTTCTCCTTCCTACCTTCAATTCTGAAACTCTCGTACACAGATGAGATGTTCTCAGTAACATTTATTACAATTGGCCTCTTTCTTTGGGCTTGGTAATTACAATTGCTTAAGTTTTTTTACTTTCTTATTTTTATTTAAAAAATGTATTTGGATTAAAAATAAATTATTTGATAAATTAAATTTTAAGTTCGTTTTTTTAAATTGATTAATTAAATAAAAAATTAATTTTTCTATATTTTTCAATTAAACAGTATTACCTTTTATATAATTAATTATTATAATTATACATAATTAGTATTTGTAGTAAATAAATTATTAAGTAAAAATATTATTATTTCTTTTTTAAATAGAGTCAATTTAAATAAATTATTTAATTTTTTTTTTTAGTTTTATTTGGCAAGAAATTTTTAAGTTGACCTTTTAGCTTCTTGGCAAAGAAAAAAACCAGAAAAAAAAAATCAAAAAACAAATTGTCAGTGGATTTACTGTTTACACAGATGCATCAAGTTTAGCGTACAGGGACGCGTGGCGCAAGTTAGTGTCAGGCTGCCATTGACAGCTATCATGTACTGGGGATGTTCGATGATTAATGATAAATGATTATGATGGAATTAGGTTGGATACATGAGCTAAATAAATAATTTTGTAAAATTTATAGTTCAGAATCATAAGATAAAAAAATAATATAAAACAAACAGAGTTATTATTCATTATTACATAAAATCAAAAAATAATATTTTTTTTATTAATATAGTACAAGCAAAATATTAATGAAATTTTCTCAACTTTAGCTTAAATAAGCATACTTTTAAAATTTTTCTCTTCATAGATAATTAAAAAAAATAAAAAACAAAAAAAATTCAAAAAAATTTCAAATAAGTCGAAATCGACCAAATGGCAACTAATAGCCTTTTAATGGCTTTTCTCTTCTTAAAAGAAAAAAAAAAGTCAGAAGTCGTTACTATTCCGGATGTCTAAAACCATGGCGGTAAATAAATTTATTTTTTTTGTTAAAATATCTATTATTTTTTTATTTTTTCTTTTAAATTGTAACATTTGGTATGTTAGCAAGGTTTTTTATTATTGAAAATAAAATTAATCTTTTAATTGAGTATATTAATGGAATTTTATTCAAAGAAACAATTTAATTCATTTTTTAAAAAAGCCAAAGCCTCTCTCTCCTGTCATGGGAGGGTCCACTGATCTTTCTCACAAGCCAAATCCTTAATGGTTCCAAAACTTCCTTTGTCCTGGCCAAAAAATTCACATAGGACCTTCATGACCTACAACTCTACACTTGATGTCAACAGTGCTTCCCCATGGAAAATGTAGTGCCCAAATCATTGAGAGGTTTTGATAAAAAAAAAATAGATTGAATTGTATAAGACAGCATATAAATTTACATATTTAATTGTATACGATTTTGAGGTGATTTTTTATTTTGTATTTGTGTTAACACGACTTATACGACAAATGACGTGGCGTCGATGTGTAATCGAGTGTTAAATGACATGATAAATGTGATTTGTACCACAAATAACATGACATTCTATAAATTTAAATAGAAATAATGGGTAATTTATAAATTCGTTTCGTATCTATTGTTAAATTTGTTACTCTAAACGGGATATTGCATTGAATAAAAGTGTTTAGTGAATACACATCAAGCATGGAATAAGATGAGATTTTTTAATCATTTACTACATGATAGTGTGGCTAAATTGAATTGTATAATTATATTTAATCTTATTCTTTTTCTATTGAAACTCCAAACACACCCAAAGTCCTGGTAGAATATTTCAGAACCATAAAATATCTAAATTAAAAGTCAATGGTAGTGTTTGGCAAAGTTACTGTTAATAACTTTTAGTTTTATATTACTAATTTTAGTTATAAATTATAAATTTTTTCAAATAATAATCACTTTTGCTACAACTTATAATTACTTTCTCTTATATTTAAACTACAAACTACAATTTTTACCAAACACTTACAATTTCTATTATAAATTACAATATATAAAATAGAAATTTCAATAAATTCTCTGCCTTTCTTTGCTTTCAGTCCATCTCATTAATTAATTATGACCAGATTCTTGTCTTTGTTTTTTATCTTCTCTTTTAAGTAGTCATGACCATGTGTACTCACGGGGATAGTTGGTGTGAGACATGTCCATTTGGTAATGAGTCCCACAAAGTATATGACGAAGAGGGGTAAAAAAATTTTGACTGAATCATTAACATCACCCAAATTGTACACAAAATTATATCATAAAAAAAACTATTTTTTTATACCAAATAAAAAATAACACCGGTTAATAGAACGGTTAATGCAAAAATAAATTTGATTAGTATTGAATTCGAGAGATTTTATATTTTAAAATAAAAAATAACACGATTTGATAACTCTCCTAAATTATTGATGGTAATGGAGAGAAAATTATTGAGAGAGAGTTCCAAATTAAAAAGAGAAAAGTATGTAATATAGAAGAGGAAAATGTGAAAACTTGACCAATTTATATTTTTTATTTTACTTTTCAATTAAAAGTATATAAAATGATGAAAATTTGATAGTGTTTGATATTACTGAAATTGATAACTTATAAATTATAATTGTTGTTTAGTAAATATATTAACTTG
Source organism: Heliamphora exappendiculata (assembly GCA_034768845.1). NCBI lineage: Eukaryota > Viridiplantae > Streptophyta > Magnoliopsida > Ericales > Sarraceniaceae > Heliamphora > Heliamphora exappendiculata. The sequence goes on along the minus strand of JAOTRH010290292.1, from coordinate 11,705 downwards.
TAACTGAAATAAAAAAATAATTATAATTTGTAATAAAATTTTATTAGTATTTAAAAAAAAATATAACTTATTGCTAAATTAATAGCATAAAATTAAAAATTATTCTTAATAAATATTATGTCTAATGTTTCTTTTTTGGATTCTTTTTCATGTTTTTTAAACTTTTTATATATGAGCTTAAATTTTTTAATTTTTTAATTTTTTATGACGAAAAAATCTAAAAAGTATGCAGCTAAAGCCGAGTAAACTTCTATTAAGACAAAAAAAAAAGTCATAAAAAGCCAAAAAAAAAAAAACATGTCAAGATGATTTTTTTTGTCTTATTTGAATTTTTTTAACTTTTTTATCATTTTTTTTATTTTTTCTAAAATACACTAAAAATGAAAAAAAAAAACAAAAAAACAAAAAAAAATGCCAAACACACACATCCATGTAAAGAGAGGGAAATATATGTGAAGAAAGGAAAATAAATGTACCGTGGTAGAGCCGCCTTTGGAGAGGAAAGCGCTGTAATCGTTGCCGGCGAGAGTGACCAGAGCCAGCGAAGATCGGAGGTCCCAACTGGTGTAGACCGAGGAATTGACAAGGTTTTCGAATAAATCGATCTGGGTTGTCATGTTTGGGTCCAAAACCAACGTATCAAACACCCCTGTTCCTCCGTACGCGAAATTCATCCCGTTTCGCACCCGATTTTCTGCAAATTTCCTCCATCGGTACGCCACCGGAGACTTCAACCCCAAGTTCTTAGCTGTATATACCCCAAATTACAATGATTTCAAGTTTTGTAATTGAAAAGTGACAAAGCAGAAGATTACTAGATTATTAGATTAGATTAGATTAGTTTAGTTGAAAGCAGAGTTATAAACGGCAGTATTGATATCAGTGATACTGTTATATATAGGTTCGGATAGTATTGTTCGATAGTAAATATTAATATTGAAAATACAAGATTCTAATAAGTATTGATTGATATAATATGTAACGATTAATATGTTATAGCGCGAGTAAATCGTTAGTTTCAATCTACACAAAAATAATAAAAATTACAAATAAATACAACAAACACAAGAATATAGATGATTTGACAATGTGCATAGGTGCTGAGTCCAAGAGGGAGAAGGAATGAATCTACTATCACTCACTCACGGCTGACCTTGGAGCAAAATCACCCAGGTAATAGCTCTGGGTTCCCAATTTTTTTAGTAAAACTTAGGACCCTCAATTTTATCATATCTGTTATTGTTTGTATTATTATTTTAATTTATAATTATTTTTAAAAAGATAAAATGATTAAATGTCATTATTTGTATTTTATTATAGTTATTTATTATATGTATAAGGTCTTTGCTGAATTAATTTTTTTTTTTTATAAAAATTTCTTTGCTATTTTTTAAAAAGTTTGTACAAAATAAATATAAATTGTATAAATTGAATATTATTGAATTGTGAAACAATAAAACAAAAATTTAATTTATTAAGACTTTTATAATAATTTTTTATAAAATTACTATACGTACAAAATTTTTGGCTCAAATCCAACACCCGTTAGTGTTGTCCACTATTTTTGACATATTGAAGACAAGCCCAACACAATATTTAAAATTATAATTAAAAATTATAGAAATATGAAAGTGTGGTTGCATTTAAAATTGTTATGATAATGGGTTGAGGGAAGTGAGGAATTGATTATGATAATGACGATGAAAGGAGGATTTGTGGAATAATGGTAGTGGGGAAAAAGAGAATGAGATAAAGGAAGCAGGGTTGGGACAGAGTAGAAAAGGCACTGCACTGCACCACGCCAGCGTGCAATTTTTTAACTTTTTTTTATTCAATTGTTTTAGAGTTTATTAAATAAATTATATATTTATATAAAAAAAATTTAAATTAGTTTATAATTAGGGTTACCTTTGTCAATAAATAAATAAACGAGAAATACAATCTTCTTTAAAAATTATTAAACAAATATTATTTAATTATATAATTACTTATATTAGCATAATTTTATTTTTATATGAATAAAAAACGAATACAATGATAGAATTATATCCAAAAACTAAGTCTCTTAAATCGCAAATTAGCATGTTTTGCGGGTGTTTAAAAATGTAACTACTAGTAATTTTTAATTTTTATTATTAATTTTAATTATAAGTTATAAATTTTTTCAAATTTTAATTATAAATTATTTTTTTATTTTAATTACAAATTATAATTTTTATCAAACACTTACAATTTTTACTATAAATTATAATATATAAGCTACATCAGTAAATTTAACAAACACCACCAAAGTAATAATAAAGATAAAACATATATGATATTGATTGATAGAGAAAAAAAAGAAACTGAGAAAAGGCAAAATAGAACAAATGGATGTTGTAGAATTCCCAGTAAATTTTTGAATAAATTACACTTATTCCTCCTAAAATTTTGGTCAAATTAAGTTAATTATATTTTTTTAAACAAATTACACTAACTTTCTTAACAGATTAAAATATTATTAGATACTAACTAACTTTCTTACCAGATTAAAATATTATTAGATACTAACTCAAACTGTTTAGATTTCCTCCATACCTGTTTATTTCATTAATTACTTAAGATTTTACCAGCAACTATCAAATCTGTTTTTTTTTTAATAATAAAATTTATAAAATTATAATTTTTTAATTTGAATTCGTCATAGTAATTTATCGCCGATCATAATTTTTTAATTTCTATCGACAACATTCATTACTTTTTGACGATTTAACGGTGTTAGTGAACGATTTTGGTGAACGATTTAACACGGTTAGTGAACAATTTAACGCTGTTACTGAACCTGTATGCTTGCAGTTTATGAAAATAATAATCTCTTAAAGTGATTACGGCTGTTGGTGTTTGCAACAGTTTAAACAGGTTCAGGGTAATTGACGGTGGTCCTGGAGGTGGTGGGTGGTGGCGCTGGTGGTGGTCGTGATGGTCGGAGGTGGCACCGTGGTGTGGAGGAGGAGAGAGAACGAGAAAATGGGAGAGTGAGAGAGATTACCGAGAGAGAGGGGGAAAAACAGTGGTTAATGGTGGCGGCTCCGATGATCGACGGCCTCATCGGTGTGGCGACGGCAGTGGCGTGGTGGCTGGCTTCAGCTGGTGGTGATCGACAGCAGTATCGCGCGGTGTGGGTCGAGCGTGGTCACGGTTTGAACTACCTCAGTGTATAAGTGTAATACATATATGTATGTATATAATATATACAAGATGTATATAATATAACATGTATAAGCTTTTGATTTTTTCTATAAAAAAAATTCATAATAAGTCTGGAGCACATATGATATTTGGCATTAAATATTTTTAAACTTATAAAGCCAATAAAATTTAAAAAAATCTTCAAGTGATAAATAATATATTACGCAGAATTTATAAAAGTTAACCTAATTAGTGCAAAAGACTAAAATATTTATAATAAATAAAATATAAAATAAATTACTTTATTACATTATTATTCTTCAAACTTAGTAGCAACAGTTTTTAACTTTTTGTATTATAATATGTGTTAAATTATTTATTACAGTTTTTATTTTTATTTTTAGTAATAAAAACAATAGAATAAAAAGTTAAAATTGTGAAAGAGATTCAAAAGAGGAAAAATATATGGTTAAAGAATTAATAGTTGGGATAATTTGCCTTTTTATTAATTTCGTTAACGGTGTTAATTATTAAGAGGTATCAGTATAATTTATCTAAAAGGATAAAATTGACTATATTTGACCAAAATTTCAAAAAAAATTAATATAATTTATCCTTACTTTTTTAATTTTTTAATTTTTTTTTTAAAAGATAGATAATTAATCATTTGCGTCTCACGTCTAGTGAATAGTGTGGACATTCAAAAGGTACAAGGGTATAATAAAGAATTTAGAGGCACTATATAAAGAAGAAACAACTCAAAACAGAGGTATCATTATGGGAGGAATTGACAGGGAGAGGCCCACCACCAACTAGCCATACAAGATTTAGTTCAGTAAAGCAATAAAAACCCATTTTACTGAGTAAAAGCAAAAGATAAAGGCCCATATAAGCATGATGACAGAAATATTTTGTATATGGAAAGAAACAAAGGCTTCCTTTGGGTTAAATTTTCAAACTTTTAGTTACTTTTATATTTTTTTGAACTTTTTCTTCATATTTTGATTTAAATTTTTTTCTTAAATCATCTCGATGATGAACTAAAAAGTAAAAAAAAAAATTGATGGAAAAATAAAAAAAAAATCAATAAAAACAATAAAAAACATCATAAAATTTGGTGGCTTGTTGCCTTTTTCTGAATTTTTTTATATCTTGATAAAAAAATTAATTTTGTAACTCATATCAGTTTAACTAAATAATAAAACAAATTTCAAAAAAAACGAAAATAAACAAACTAAAATAAATAAATAAACACTCATCCCAAATGGGACAATGGTTTTTTTTTTTTTTCATTAGTACTGGCGACACTTATTTTTTTTATTTTTTTTATTTTATACACACACCAGTTACGAATACCACCACACCCAGTATTGGGTGTGTGAGGATTCACTAAAAAAATGAAAAAAATGAAAAAAATAAAAGTAACACTAAGATGACTATAGAATAGCATATGATACAAGTAATTTATATTATTTTATAAATTTATTATTTATTTTTAAACATTCCAAGAAAAATTATTGAGTATTATTTTTCGTAGTCCTCCCAATAAACAAAAGAAATATTAATACACATGAGCAGATCATATTTTATCTCTACCCCACAAAAATATAGACTACCGTTGTACTGTTTAAAATATTTTTCAAAACATAATTAAACAAAAACACCGAATAAAAAATAGCTTCCGTTAAAAATCGACTTAAAAATCAGTTTTTTTTTTGCTTAAAATTAAAAAAGCTAAAATAGCTAGTTCAAATACTCAAATGCTTTTTGTTTTTTTTTGTTTTTTTTACATAAAATAAATTTATATATTTTTTAAAAATATCAACAACTTTTATTATATACATTTATTTTTTATAAAAATTATATTTTTATAATTTTTTTGTCAAAATTTATCAAATAATATTAATATTAAATATTAAATTATGTACAAATAAATTTTATAAAGTTATAAAAAAATTTAACTTAAATATTTTTTGGTTAAAAATCATTTTAAATTAAATTTTTTTGACTCATTTCTTTTTTCTTTTACATGAAGTTACTTACAGAATTTATCAAACAAATTTTTGAGTCGTTAAATTTAAAACGACTTTAAACAAAAATCATAACTTAAACACAGGCCAATGCCAAGTACTCCAAAATTATCAAATAATTATTCTAAAGCACTCATTGGCAACTTTTGTTTTTTTTAATTTTTATTTTAAAATGTTAAAAAATTAAAATTGATAGTTCAGTAATAAATAATAATAATAAAAATTAAAAATTAAAAATTAAATTAAAATACAAACTCTCCTAATAAGTATGAAATGCTATAACATGAGATGCCAAATGGGTGAGGATAACATATTAGCATTATTGAATAAAAAATGTAGTAGTTGTAGCTTTCTTCTTTACTTTTTGCTTCCTTTTTGGGGGAGAGAGGGGGAGGGTTTGGGTGTGTACCGAGGTAATCGGTGAGGACGCGACCGTCGGAGAAACGGCCGGCGGGTTTGCCGGGAAAGGTGATTCCATAGGGAACTTTCCAAGAGTTAGCAAGAGTTTTCCGGTTGTTGCCTGTGTCGGCGTAGGAGTCGCCGAACACGAAAAGCTTTGTCGGATTAAAACCGTAGAGACCACGATGACCACTGTGCCCAGAAGAACCTTCCACGCCTGCCACAGATAGAGAGAGAGAGAGAAGGCAAGTTCTGGTTAATCGATCTGACATTAAAATAGTAAGAAAATTAAGCAGAAACGAGCTTAATAACTACCCGGAAGAAGAGGCAGAAGGAAGAAGAAGAAGAAACAGATGGAGAAGAAGAAATTTTGTCTCTCCATATATCAGGGAAGAAAGATTTAAAAAAGAAGGGCAAGTGGTTTTTGTAAGAGTAGTAGAAGACAGATGCAGAGAGGGGAAGGTAAGTGGAAAGAGAAAGCGATGATGGAGGAAGTGCTTTATTTATATTGGATGGTTCGGTGTCGCTCTTTTCGAGTCAAAAATAAATAAATAAATAAATAAATAAAATTTATTTGGTCCATTTTAAGGTATCTAATATTTTTAGGAAAATTTTAAATGACCAAAAGTTAGAGTAGTGAGATTGCTGACCATTTTTCTGCTGTTCTTTTTATTTTGCTCTGATTTTTTAATTATCAAAAATAAAAATAAATTTTACGATTATGGTTTTGTTTGACGAGAGACATAAAGTTAAGAAGTGTTTTGAGAGTATTTGACAAAGCTACTGCAAGTCATTAATTTTTTATTTTTTATTATTAATTTTAATTATAAATTACAAATTTTTTTAAATATTAATAACTTATACTAATATTTTTTTTTATTTTAGTTTTAACTTACAATCTTTATTAAGTACTTACAATATTTATTATAAATTATAATTTATAAATTATTAATTTTAACAATACTAAGTACCACATTTATATTGGATGGTGCAGTGTTGCTCTTTCCAAGTCAAAAAAACAAAAAAACTATTTTGACGGTGTTGTTTGAAAAACTTCTTAAGAAATTTAGTATTTTTAAAAGAAAAATAAGAAAAGAAAAAATTAGAGTATATAAGATAATTTTTGTAATATAGTTTTTTTATTAAAATGGCTAATATTTCTTAATTTTTGTTTTAAAATTATAGTATTTTAAAAGGTAAATTACACTAACCTTTTCTTAAGTATACAAAAATATTAATTATATTCTCCGTGGTTTTAAAATGTCATTAACTTTTTATTTGATTTAATTTTTGTATTAAATTAGTCAAATCGTCAAATTTTCATTACTACTTAACGAAAAAATTATTTTTTTATGTATATTTTTGTATTAAAAAATAATTTATTATTTTTTTATATAATAATAAAAACAGTTTTTGATGAAAAATAATTTTAATATATTATTTTTTAATTAAAAAATATATATTAAAAATTAATTTTTTCGTTAAGTAGTAATAAAAATTTGACTCTTAGACTAATTTGATACAAAAATTAAATTAGATGGAAGGTTAGTGATATTTCAAAAATCACAAGAAATATGGTTGATATTTTCGTAAATCTCAATAAAGGTCAGTGTAATTTATCTTATTTTAGATGTGTTTACAATTTTTTTATTATTATTATTGATAGTAAAGTTGATTTTTACAATAAAAAAAATTTGTGTGTTCGGGAGGTATAGAAACTTTTTTTAAAAATATATATAAAAGAAATTAATTGAATTTTTTAATAAACTAAACAGTATAATTTTAAAGTTGACTTTTTGAAAAAATGCTAACTCTTTAGATAGGCCAAATAGGGCCGTAGTGGTTTTTTTTTTTTTTTTTTAAGTTATAGAAAAATAATAAAAAATATTTTTATTAAAAATAAAAATATTTTTAATCTAAACACTCACATAGACAAATTTAGAAAAATTTGTCTAGTATTTTTTAACTAGAAAATACTAAACACATTTTACTAGAAAAATTAATATTAGACAAATTTAGACAAATTTGTCTAATATTAATTTTTCTAGTATTTTCTAACTAGAAAAATTTAAAAAATACACTCACTTAGACAAATATTGAAAAAAATTTATTAAAAATAAAAAAAAAACCGTAATAAAAAAATTAATCTAAACACAAGTTTAAAACTTTTTAATTTATTACTTTTTAGCTTTATAAATTACCCATAAAATTCACTATAGTAACTCTTTTGCTTATTTAACTTAATATGAATTTAAATAAAAAAATATAACTTAAAACTAAATTAGCAAAGAAGGCTTAAAAATGTGTGGGCTCCATATTTTTTTAATTTGTCAATTTGAATGGCTAGTTCTACTTGTGATTTACTGGCAGTTGGATTACTCATCCTATACATACGAGATAATAATTTAGTGTTCATGAAATTAGTTGTCATACCTTTTTCTCAAGAATATTTGTCCTTTCATTCAGATTATATATCACGATTCATTTTCATATATGACGTTCGTGACCTACCAGTGACTCCAAACTCATCTAATATCTCTTCTTTTTTTTTTTTTTCTTTCTTTATTTTGATATTTGCCGATTGATTTTTTTTTTTTTATAAAAAGAGAAGGTAAGTTAATTAAATTTTTTTTAGAATCTCATTTCAAAAAAAAATCTCAGAACTTTTAACAGTGCATGCAACATTCAAATATTATAATTAGATACAAGAATTAAAATGCAATACAGATTTTAAAATGAACTTCAAGCTTTCTTTAAATTTTCTTTCTCGACTACCAATTCTTCATTCCATCATGCGTCACCTGAAATGTTTCAGCGTTCATTAGCACAGTTAGTGTGAATTCAAAGATATCAAGATTTCTAATTTGCCATAAATTATCCAAATTTGACTTTATATAGTTAAAATTTTTTGCTTTGTATCAAGCATCATACTGATTTTCATTTTTATTCCATTCAACTCTCGGTATTTTTCAGCCCTTGCGTCAGACCTTTCGGTATTATTTTTCTGTCCCATAGAGTAGGGACCTTTGGTATTCTTTTCCTATCCCTCCAGAGTAAGGACCTTTCAGTATTATTTTTCTGTCCCACTGAATAGCAAGGACATTTGGTATTCTTTTCATGTCCCCCCGAGTAGGGACTGACAAGTACAAAATCCAAACCTAGCCCCTGCTAATCAGGATTATCCACCCTCAGATCGAGTTCAAAACCCGATAGAAGAAGCGAATATGAGAGAATTCTTAAAAATGAGACTGCCAACTTATAAAGGAGGGCTAGATCCAGTCAAAGCCAACGAATGGGTAGCAGCAATGGAAAAGATATTCAGTGTGGTGACGTGTTTCGAAGCACAGAAAGTCAGTTTGGCAACCTACCAGCTCGAAGGCAAGGCACAACGATGGTGGAACTTAAAGAAGCAAGGTGACCCGTTGATGGAATGGGAGCAATTCCTAGTTTATTTTCGGGAGAAATATTTTTCTCAATCCCTACGAGATGCAAAGTGCACCGAATTTCAACAACTCAAGCAACGAGGACAAACAACAGTTTCGGAATACGAGGCGGAATTTACTAACTTAGCTGAATACGCCCCGCACGTGATTCACACCGAGCACATGAAGGCCCAAAAATTTGAAGACGGATTGAAGCCCGAAATCAGAAGAATGATTCGACCTCTAAGGCTAACCACTTACGTTGACGTCATTGATGGTGCATTGATGGTAGAATAAGAGAACAATAAAAGCCGAAAGCTCACCGAAAAACGAAAGCGTCAAATCACAAGTTTGGAAAACGAAGGGGAAAAGAACTCAAAGAAGCAAGACGTGAGAGCAGCAAACTCGAGGACCAACTGCTCGACGTGGGGAAAGGTTCACTTAGGAATTTGTTAGAAAGCGATCAAAAAATGCTACAACTGCGGCGTGGAAGGCCATATTAAGAAGAATTACCCAGAACTCCTAGTAGCCAACGATGAAAGAGGAAACTCGAAGCAAACGACATTCTAGTCTAGGGTGATCATTAGAACAAAAGAAAGGAATCGCAGGTAATCTCTCCTTTTATTTTTCACCCACTTACATGCTAGTGAATTAATTTGACGAAATCTTTTATAGTAAGAAAGAATGAAATATCGTAACTCTTAAATAAAGTATTGATATGCCAACCTGCGAATAAAGAATAATCGACCATACCAGAAATATAGAAACTATAGCTAGAGCTTGAATAATAATTGTTGTCGGCTGAGCCAAAAAGATTTGCCGAGACCAAGATTACCTCAGATCATCCAGAACCGATGAGAAAGGCATGCCACCAACCCAGTTTATGTCCTGATACGACCACTTGTGAAGATAAGGCGAAACCCCAGTTAGGAAGACGCATCTGATACGTACACCATCAAGAGAAGCAACACTGCAACAAGAAACGAATACTTTAGTTATTTACGTAAGGTACGATCTTATTAACCTAACTCGAGTAAAGTTTGGAGGACCAAACTTCTAAAGATGGGGAGAATGTGATGTCTCAGCAAAAAAAATACAATTAATTAAATTAAATTAATAATAATAATGATAATAATGTCATTAATGAGATATTGGTTACGACCGTTATAATTAAATACGACAATTATGATGCTCATTAAGATGATAATAATAATAATAATAATAATAATGAAAATTTAATACATAAATAATTATGGTTATTAATAAAGATGTATATATTTGTATATATACATATATATATGAATAATAAAAATATATATATAATGATAATATTTAATTATAAATATAAGATTTATTAAGGGTTGTTAATGTGTAACCGGTGGGTAATTTAACACAATTAATATTGACTTAATGTTAACGATTGGGCTTTAAATTCTCAATATATAAACATATGCATATTAGGTTTAGAATGATAGAGAGCTACTAGTGTACGATATATATAATATATATATATATATACATATAAAGTTAATATGGGTATTAATAATATTTAAATATAAAAATTATTAAAGAAATTAATAGTATTTAAATATATAACCGGTGAAGGTTATTAAAAATCCATTATCTGACCGTCGCTAAGCCTCCGTTGGAGTTCTCTATATATAGATTGCATATTAGGGTTTTGGGGTAGCTTCAGGAATTGAGTAATAGGGTTAGGAACAAAAGAAAAAGAAAGAAAAAAACAGAGAAAGAAGGAAGAGCAGCGCATAGGCGCCGCACACCCCTTTCGTCGACGCCACAGCCACTGGGCGTTGTTTAGGAAGGAAAGAGAGAGAGACATGTATTAAGGACAGAGAGAGAGAGAGGAGAGTCGGGCTCTTTTGTTAAGAAAAAATAAAAAATAAAATAAAACTGAAGCAGCGAGCAGCGAGAGCGCCCCTCCCCAACACCACACGCTGTCGCCACCTCCAGCCCCCACCACCGCCGCCTCCATCGTTGTTTTGTCGTCGTTGTCATCGTCGACCCGCCGCCGCTCTCCACCTTCGGCTCCTCTCTCGTCCCTCTCTGCGTCTCTCTCTCTCTCTCTCTCTCTCTCTATCTATCTATCTATCTATCTAT
>JAOTRH010290184.1:0-38640 GCA_034768845.1 Heliamphora exappendiculata | reverse complement strand
ACTCATGGCTGTTGGTTTTCAGACTTCAATTGCAATAGAATGGCCAATTCAATTGTAATTGAATCTGCTATTGAAATTTGAATTTCAATGGCCATTGAAATTTGGATTTCAATGGCCATTGAAATTTGAATTTCAATGACCAATGAAATTTACAGATTCCAACACAAAAAAATAGTGGTACAAGTTATAAGCAGTATGAAAGATGTTTGGTAGAGGTGGCATCAAATGGGTCGGTGGTTGCAGTAGATTGTGGTTGGAAATGATGATCGAAGATTATCGTCGAATGTGGTGATTGGAAATTTTGATAGGTGTTAATCGGTAATAATAGTAAGAAATAGATATAGTGAAAAACAATAGAAAAAAGAGGAGAAGAACGAAAAATTGTTTACAAATTAAGTGAAATCACATTTTTTATTTATAAGAATTTAATAAAATTTTAAAAGTGTTTAAATTTTCCTAAAAATAAAATAATTATTAATTTTATTTTTTTATAATTTAGAAAAAAAATAAAAATAAAACAAAAAATAATAGATGCAATGGTAATGTATAAATAAATTATATTTATCTTAAAAATGAACAATAATGTTCACTTACTGCTCAAATTGTTAAAATAAATGTAACTTATTCGTATATCTATTAATATTTAATTAATTTAATTTTTTAATCTAAATAATAAATACATTAAAAAGAATAAAATAAATAATTTAAATTATCAAAATAGAATAAAAAGGTCAACCCAAAAAAGGTAACTCCAGTCCATTGTATTCCATTTCTATCTTAATACTTTACCAAGTTTGTGAATTTGTAGATTTGTGATTATACTCTATAATAGGTAACTCATGCATTTATATTTGGTAATAATTTTATGAATGAAATATTGTGTGTATTTGGTATTATTAAAATTAATAATTTATAGATTATAAGTTATAATAAAAATTGTGAATATTTGATAAATATGTTAATTTGTAATTAAAACTATTTATTTATTAAAAAATTATATTATAATTTGTACCAAAAATTATAGGTATTTAAAAAATATATCATAATCTATTTTGAAAATTTACATCAAAAAGTTAAAAACTAGCCCAAACAGCTGTGCCAAACACCAAACTCTTTAATAAGTTTTTTATTACTATGCATGTGATTGTTGTAGTGTCGGTGAGGGGAATTTAAGTGAGATTGAACCATTTATTAACATAATCTGTCCTACTCTTTATTTTTTTTAATGAAAAATACAGCTTGATATAAAATAAATTAATTATTATTTCATTCATAATAATCTAAATATAAATAATTTGAATTCAATATTATAACTTTACCAGAAGAAAAAAGAAAAGGGAATCGGGTGGTTCATGCGACAAAGGCTTGGTTCTGATCAAATCAAAACACTAATTTTTAAAATACTCAATTCAAATTCTCACCATATTTTAAAAAATAATAATATTTTTTATTCAAAAATAATTTACCATCACTACTAACTACATGTAATTATTATTTTCAATTATATACAAAGGCAAAAGTGTTCAGCTTGAACAAAAAGCAAAAGAGTTAATTTTTATCCTAATCAATTAATTTTAAAAAAAATAGTTTAATAAGTAAATTTATCAAACAATCTAATTTAAATCCAGTTTATAAATCTTTTAGCTAAAACACAAAAAAACTTAAATAAAAAAAAAAGCTTTTAAATTTGTTGCCAATCATAAACTAAGCATATGTCTGTGATGTTTTAAAAAAATTGGTTTTTAAAAAATTAATTTTTTAAAAAAATTATTAGATTATTTAGAATAATTTTTTGATAGTAACTATTTTTTGGTTTTTGTTAAAATATCTAACATGATTTATTTAATCGACTGTATTATAATTATTTTATTTTAAAAAAAATTAACAGTATTAGAGATGTGTATATATTTTTTTTTTTTTTAAAGTGAACTTTTTGAAATTGTCAAATAATCTAGCTTAGAAACTACATTTTTTGGGAAAACCAAAACAAATGATTTTTAGCATAATAATTCAATGCAATTTTTAACTTGCTTGGTGACAAATTCCAACTACTTATTAACTATTTCATAATTTTTTTTAAAAAAAATTTATTATTATTATGAACAAATTTAATGGTAAAATTTATTGTCATTATTGACTATTCCATCAGAAGAAAAGAAGTATATGGGTTATTGAGAGTCAATCATTTTCTTTTTCTTTTTTTTCCTCTTTTTCCTATGAAATCGTTCTTGAGTTTGCTTCAAAGAAATCTAGTTACAGAAAATAAAAAAATATAATTACAAAAAAATAAAATATATAGTTATCAATATTGGTATTTAATGAAGTGTTACATTAGGATCAGGTTAATATTTTTGTTAGTCCACGATAACATATTATTTACTTTAAGGCCTTGTTTGGCTCGTCAGGGGTAAATTGAATTAGATAAAAATAAATATAAAATTTAAATGTTCATATTTTATCTTCTCAAACTTCTTATTCAGTGTTTGTATAGCGTGATTAAAACTAGTAATTTGATAAATACTAGATTATTAATATCTCATTCATAGTATTATTAATACAAGATTTCTTTGGTATTATTAGTAATTAATTTTTTTTATCTAACAATTAAAAATAACTGTATAACTTTTATCTCATTGTTTATGTCACTCTAACCAAATATGAACTAAATTTCTCACTGTATACATAATTTATTGCATAATCTCCGGGTATTAGACAAAAACACGTGAGATATTATTTATCCCGCTTATCCTATTTAATTCCATCTGAAATTCTCTAATAATTTTTTCATATATGATTTTTTTGCCAGAATTTAAAAAATAATTTGAAAATCTGGTATTGTCACTTTGGGTACCCCGTTAACAAAAGATTTTACTCGACGGTTTGGGGTGAAATGGAAAACCATTTGCTTGGTTGATTAATATTTTTGTTTAAAAATATTAAAAAATCAAATCAAAGCATAAATTTTTAAAATATTTTATTTAAATTTTGCTACTTTTAAAATACAATAATACTCCTTATTCATAACTTATTTACTATAACTACCAATTACATATAATTATTAATATCAAATATATAAAAAAATAAAATTATCTATATTTAAATAAAAAGCAAAAGAGCTAACTTTTTACTTAAATAATTAATTTTTAAAAAATTAAATTAAAAAATTAAGTTACCAAACAACCTATTTTAAACTTAATTTAACTTTTTTGTTAAAAATATAAAAAAAAATAAAAAAAATTAACTTTTAAACTAATTATCAATCGAACCTTAAATCTAAAAGTAAGTCGTATCTATCTGCATACTCTAATAAAAGTAAGTCGTAACTACCAACTACATATAATTATTAATGGCAAATAAAAATGATCGTTGCATGCTAAGTGGGATTCCTTATCTCCTATCTATTCAACAAAGTGAGTCCACAATATTCCACATTGAGTATTTTTTAATACATAATTAGATAAAAATACTAGGTAATATTATTTAATTTAAATAAAAAACAAAAAAATAATTTTCTATCAATTAATCCGCTACTATCCATTATATTATTTCCACTTATTACTTGTGCTTAAAGACATTCAATTATTGAATTTTAGTAATTTTAAAATAAAATAAAAAATAATGTAAATAATTTGATAATTAATTAGTTAATTTTAAAGTACTCAATTAAAAATATAACATTATTAAGTTGGAGATAAAAAATAATAAAAAAAGTAATAAAAATAAAACCTCTATTAAAGAGAGAGAGATCAAATTAAGTATTTAGCGTAAGAAAATGGTAACGGAACTTATATTTTTAATTTTATTTTACTTAATTATTTGTAATTTTAGAAAAAAAATTTATACCTTACAAATAAAATATGTGCAAAAAGAAGTAAAAAATGTGCATTGCTAATATCTTTAGAAATGAGCTGAAATTTAAATTTGTGCTAAATTAGTTCAGCCAATTATTTATAAAATGAAAAGATTTAAGCCATTTAAATATAATTTTATCACATATAATTTAAAAATATGAATTATTTTATTATATAAATTTTGAACGTCCTAGACCAACAATATTACGGCTCTATTTGGGATCAATAACAAAATTAGCTTTTTTTAAAAAACTCAGTTTTTAAAGTGATATTTTTGAAATAATTATTTTGCACAACTTTTAAACAACTAAAAAAAGTCATTTTTTTTTATATCTACTTTTTCAAATTATTCTAAACTCTCTCACTTTTTTTATTTTTTAGTTTTAAAACAATTAAATCACTTAAAAGCCAAACTTAAAAGTTATCCAAACAGAGACTAAAACAAAACACTAATTTTGGAAAGAGAAGCTGAGCTCGGCGCAGGGAACTAGTAATTATGTGGCGCCAGAGGTGGCGCTCAAAGCCGAGTCAAGGTTATACTTACCACAAATTAGGCACGCTATAAAAGGCAAACCACGCGCGCCATCAAACCCTGAAGCCCACTTCCCCTGGCGCCGCCAGCTGTTCACCATGGATCGTCGAAAGCATGCAATAGCGGGAAAAGATGCCCCTTCCCCAACCACGGCTCCACGTGGCCTCAAACTGACCGTCGGATTACTTACGAAAGCTTGCCTGCATCAGTCTTATATTATCTGTGTTTTGCATTTTTAAAAAGTTATTTTCTTGTGAAAAATATTTTTTAAGTTAGAATAGTTGTTATTTTTAAAAGGGTAGTGCTAATCATCGTCCATTGGACAATGGTTAATAGCTTAATAGAGATAAAAAAAATTTAATACCTATTACTTTTACAAATATTAATATATTTTACACAAAAATCTATACATTATATACCACTTAACTACCGTCTATTAAGCGATAGTTAGCATTTTTTTAAAACTTTATTAACTTTTTTATTATTTTTTTCAAAATATACATATATAGATATATATTCCAAAAATTCTAATTTTTTTTTTTTACGTGTGAAGACTAGTATATTATTCTCAATTAAAAAGTAACTCCTTTCCTAAAAATAAAAAATTCATATTAATACTTTAAATATTTCAACTTAAAATAAAAAATAAAAACATATCATATATTTCTAAAAAAATTGTTCAAACAATCTAATTTTTTATATATATTTTTAAAAAATTAAATCTCTTAAAAATTAAACTTTTTAGACATTCAAACAATATCTTTTTATGGTTTGATTTGAATTTTTGAAAGTTAGTAATTTGAATTTTTGTTACCATAAAGTTAAATTTATTGTTAGTTTACTTGGACTCACTTTTAAGATTTGAACCATTCATCCAATAAGGTATGTTGTACGAATTATTTATATAAAAAAATTAAATTAAACAAAAATTAGTCATAACAGCATCAAATACATTTGTCTTAAAAAGTAAAGGGTCTAATCTAAAAATCATATATGAACGGTTTAGATCACGCGTATAAGCTCCAAATGGACCCACAACACGACACTTTGAAATTTACTGTGAAGTTGGGATTTTAAACTATTTTTAGAGGAATCTAATCCTATTTTTATTCATTATTATAATAAAAATAATTTAAATAAAAGAATATATGTTTATTTTATTCAATTGATTATGATGATTGGCTTTAGATGGAAATAGTATTTTCGTCTCTGATTGCTCCTCCTTACGCATGCACAAAAATTATTAGTTACTGTTATAGTATCATGTGACGATATTTATTTTTATTAAATAAGTAAAAAATAAAAATAATTTATTTAATATATATTATATATTTTAATTTGTAAAAAATAAAAAATAAAAACTTAAAATATAATTAAATAAAAATATTATATAAATAATATCACATAATATTTTAAAATTATTAAATAATTACACATGCAACACGTGGAAACAGAACTCCTCAAATTATGTGGTCTAAATTTAATTTGGATAATGATGGAATGGCAGTACTTTCATTTTCACACCTACCCCTCCCTCTTTCAATAAAATATATATAATTGCCATAAAGTTCATTAATTTACCTATGCACGCTTTTCCTCATTTTAAATAGATTTACGATAAAAGTGGTAGATATATTATACGGCATGTTTGGATCGAAAAATTGAAAATGAGATAGCAGGATTAAAAAAATATGTGAGGCTATATTATCTCAACCATTGTTTGCCCAAATGACTTTTTTAACCTTGTTCTTGTCAAATTGAACTAGTGATGCACACAAAATTTATGTTCTTTATTCTGAATTTATCATATTAATATTATCACGCACTACTACTATTAGTATTAAATTTTAAATTGTCTTTTCTTTTTAACCAAGGGCAAATGTTATTTTGTCCAGCAATTTTTTTTTATCTCATTCAAATTAAATATAAACCAAATATATCACATTATTTATAATTCGATCGATCCATTATTTTATGATATAAAAAATTATAGAGTTTACAACATGGGCCATAATTACAATTCATAAAATTATTCTCCACGTGGATATCATGTTTTAAAAATAAATAAATAAAATGTATTTAACTAAAAAGAAAGTAGTATGTGCTGGGATTGGGATGAATTGGGTTGGATTGAAATTTTTTTTTAGCCAACTCACTTTTAGGGGTGAAATTTTTTTTAATTTACCGTCAACTCATCTATGTGGTATGTGGTTTGAGTTGGTTACTTAGGAATTAATATTGCAGGTGACTTACGATAGACTAATAAATATGAGATTAATACTTGGTAGATGTAGAAACATAATAATATAATGTTTTTTTTTTATTGGAGAATATAATGTATTTTAGACGAGTTGTTTTAGGTTAAATAGCGAGTTAATAAAATAAAACTGCATCAATTTATTTGTCATATTTCATTACTCAACTCATAAAACTAAGCTCATTCATCCACATCATCATCTGTGTAGATGGATTATATGGACACCCTAATTTTAGATGGATTATATTAGATTGAATTGAGCTAGTGAATTAAAGCATATAGATGAATTATATGGACACCCTAAAAGGATAGTATCAAATTTTGAAAATCATTTTTTGTCAGGGTTGCGGAGTTCGGTTAATTTTTTATGGGTTCAATTCATGACCCGATTCGCTCTAGGAGCATCATGGTTTAAGATTGATTTTTTTTTTTTTGTTGCTTTTGTTAGAGTCTCATAACCCTTATATTGTATCGTCTTTTATTATAGTGAAAAGTAACTGCAACTCGGTAAAAATAATTCTAATTTTAGATTAATGACGTAAATGTCATCTCTTATATGTATGTTTTTTTTTCATGTTTTGCTATAATATTTCACTGATTTGAATTCTAACTTTTATGTAGTATGTACTACTTCCAATATAAATTGCATTCCCATATTTTGTTTTCAAGGAACTTTATAGAATACTTTTTTTGGTATTATGATTTTGCATTATATATATATATATATATATTAAAAAAAAAAGAGTAACTCATCACATCCCTTAAACGGGGAGTTGTCGGCTGGGTGGAGGGCTCCGCTCTTGGCCAGGGCCCTTCCGCCCAAATTCTCTCCTCCACCCGTCCACTTCGGGTGATTCAAAATGCATTTTTTTTTTCTTTTCCACTCATTTAAAATATTTGTATATAATGCATAAATATTTTTATAAACTGGCGTGAAATAAAATGAGTGTGCTCATGATTTAGAATCGCCAGCCCACTTCAGTGTTCTCCTAGTCAATTTCAACATTGTCCTTTCTTGATAAGTTATTCAGTGTGTAAGTAACATCACGTTATTATACTAAGAGCATGTTTAAAATAGTTTTAAGTTTAATTTTTAAGAGATTTAATTGTTTTTTAAAAAAAATTTAAAAAATAGTGAGTGCGTTTAGAATAATTTAAAAAACAATAGATGTAAAAAGAAAAAAAGAAATTGATTTATTTGAGTTGCCTTGAAAACCGTATAAAGATGAAATCCTAAATAAATCAACGTTTTATAAAAAAAATTAGCTTTTTCTTTTATCCCAAATAGAGCCTAAGATTGGTGTGCTCTATCAATATACGTGTGCTGTGTATTCAAAATTTTAAAGAATGATCCTATATTAAAATAATAATAGGTAGGACTCATTTGGTAGAATAAAGTGATATTTTTATAAAATAATCAGTATACCCAAATTATTACTAATTAGACTATTATGAGTTGATTATTAGTGTAGTATATTGTACCGAAAAGTATTTAGTCGAAGAGTATAATAACTTAAGGATGAATATGTAATATATTACTTAATTTATTATAATTTTAATAAAATTATTATAAATTTACAAAAAAAATTAAGTAAAATGGTAATAATTTCGAAACTCCTAAAACACACCTCACCTTTATGGTATGTAATAGTCCCGAGATAGAGAGCATAGGATAGTTACAAAAACTAAAAAGACAATTTAATCCTCCTCTCAATTTAACAAACTAAATAAAAAATTATATAAAATTATTTTCATATAATTAATTTAATCTCATCTTTTTAACTCTCAAAGTCTTTGCGAATTATTTGAATACAATCCTATATGGAAAGAACGCATAACACGTCATCTCAATACATTGAGCCGGTAAACTAATGGAATAATTTTTTATCCATCTATCCCTCTTTTGTTTGGAAAATTATTAGCTATTTTCAAAGTACCGTATAACATTATTAATTTAATATTTTTAATAAATAAAATATAAAATATATATTAAATGGGTCATATTTATTTTTTATTTAAATTAATTAAATTTAATCAATAAATTATTGTGCTATGAAATTATGGAATAATTGCTCTACCTGTAGACTTAAAATAGTGAAGGTGTGAGGTGGTATAAGCCAATCAAAGAGTGCCGTTTAGAAAATAATGGGTTTCAATTTTAGCTTTCGCTAGTGGGGGGAGCAATCATTAATGGAGTGACGGGGGGGCATAAGGATCAAAACTCGCAATGTAAATTACCTTGGGAATTTAAAGAAAGTTTTATCTTGATTCTTGAACAAATTTAATTAGAGAACAATGTAAATTACCAATGTAAATTAACAAAAGCCAGTTTCATTAGAATGTAAAGATTAAGGTAACCAAACATCTTTAAAAAAAGGAAAAAATAAAAAAATTAATTTTTTAAGTTATGACGTTTGGCATCTTTAAAAGTCTAACTATTTTTCTTCGCTTTTTTTTAATATATATATATATATTTTAAATATTTTAATTTTTTTAGAATAAAATTACATAGCTAGTTATAGTATATACTCAATTAAAAAGACAACTATACTTTTAAAAATAAAAATAACTTGTGCCATTCTTTTAAATATCATCATTTAAAAGTAAAAAAGTAAAAGCATAGTAAAAATTTTAACAAAAAGTAAAAAAACAAAAAAACAACTCCGAACAAATTATTCTAAATAATTTTTTTATCTTTTTCTCTCTCTCTTTTTAAATAGTTAATTCTCTTAAAAGTTAAGTAGGAAGTTAAATATTTTTTTAAATACGAAATAAAAATACTATTTTTGGATTTATGAAATCCTATTAAGGGAAAAAAAAGTTAGATTAATCGAGATAACATGTTGAGGATATCTTTTTCCTATTCTAACTTTTTATTGAAATATTTAATATGCTTTTACTTAATTTTTATTTTTAAGTTATAATATTTAAAGTAATGGTACAATTTTACTTATTTTTTGAGAGTATAATTGATTTTTAAATTAAGAGTATATATTATAGTAATTTTATTCAAAAAAGTTCGAGTGTTTTTTTATATATGTTTGTAGTCTTTTTTTTTCTTGAAAAAAAAGTGAAAGAAAATTAGTAGGCGTTTTAGAGATATCAAACAAAATAGCTAAATATTTTTTTGAAAAAAAACTAAATTTTTGGATAGCTCAAACAAGCACTCATTTACTAAAATTTTTTGTTTTGAAAATTTTAAATTCCTATAACTTTTTTTTTGTTAACTAAATGTATATTAACTAAAATAAAAATATACAAAGGAACTAGAAGTGATGGTAGAGGTAGAGCAAACCACAAAAAAAACAAAATCATAACAATCCAAGAAACTCTCACGTACCAAGAATTAGAAAAATCAACCTACTTCTTTTTATTTAAATACCCTTTCTTAAACTTGTTTAAATGAACTAATTTTTTTCTATCAATTCTTTCTAACAGCTTCTTCTTATTCTTGTCATTTGAAGTCCGCGTCATCCAAGGGCCAATAAAGTTTTCATCTGAAAAGGTCTTTGGAGGTATTTTTAAACAATTTTTATTTAATATATAGTTTTTTTTTTAATAAAATTAATATTCTTGAAATCTATTGGTTGAGACCTATCAAACAAGATCTATATTAATTTTTTTTTATTTTTCTTAATCTTAAAACTAATTTCTCAATTTAAAAAACTGAGATTTTTTTGGATTTAAATTTCTCAATTTGAAACTAATTTCTCAATTTCAAAACTAAAAAACTTATCAGCTTTAAAACTAAAATTTTCAATTTTAAATGAGATTTCCTTCAAAAAGTTTTATTTTTATATACTTGTTTATAATTTATTTTTCAAAATATATAATAAAAAAACTAGAATATCAAAACATTATCTTTATCTGTTATTTATCATTTATCATTTTTTCGTTATCTTTGTAATCATAATCATTTATAAAAAACAAAAAAGAAATTCCTGTGTCATATTCTATGTTACTCTCACTAATGTTATATTACGTTGATATAAATCCCCACTATATATCTTTTCCGCCGTCACCTCCTAAACTTTTTTCACCTTGTCTCTCCGCTCCGTCGCTGTCCCGCCTCATTGCCATTTTTCTATACTAAAATCTTGCCATGGGAATGGCAATTGGTCCCCATGACATTAAACCTCAAAGCTAATATGGTTGCGAATTAAACATATTTGCTTTATCGTGGTCCTGCAGCACCCCAACCAAATGTGATGGATGATCTCTCATTTATCATTCTTTCAGAATATTGCCAATTAAACAACTGCTAGAACAACATGTCCTTTGTAATTCTAATTACAACTATTTATTTTATTATTTATTTAATATCTCGAGTGTAAACCACTTTTTTATATGGGGTAAATCCATCTTAGTAAGGCATAAAAGGTCGTACTATTTAATTAAGTGCACAAAAGTATCCTTTTATAATTGTGTTTTTGTCATTTCACCTCTTAAAAGATTTATATAAGTACATTTAGTTTCCTGTTGATTTTGTTTTGAATTTTTTCAAAAATAGTGAGCAGCGTCGATAAGTGCTAGTAGAGCATGTATAAGCACAAACAGAATAAAAACAAGTGCTAACTGGATACTCGAGCGCTGACAGGGTACTCAAGCACCAACGACGTTCTAGATTTTTTAGGATTTGGGATTGGTGTCCGTGCAACCAAACAGCACCGTTGAGGATGTTTAATATTACTAAAATCAACGTATAACGCAAAAGAATAATGAAAACACATTGAAATACACGATTTATATGGTTTACTCAAAACTAGAACCATGTCCATAGAATTGTAGCAATTTTACTATGAAAGAAAATAATACAATGCAAAAATTAAAACCCTAACATAAGCATTAAATATAGATATCCCAAAAATGAGTCGAGTCATGCCGCCTCTCGAACGGGGGCCGATCATGAGTCAAACACTTTTTCAAATTATAATAAGACTCTATATACATAACGCAACACATGTTTGTCATTTGAAATCTATACGTGTGATGAAATTATCGAGAAAATAATTTGTTATCGCTTTATATGGCTAACAAAAAGAATAATAATAAGAAGCGACACAAAAGCATTTGTTCACAATAGCATTATTCGTGGTTTTTAGTCATTGAAAAGAAGTCAAGATCCCATAATTGCTATAATCCTACCCACCATTGCAAACGCCTTATATATCTCACAACATATGTAGAAGCAATTCATTTTTTCCACTATTTTCTTAACGAATTATTGTTTTTATTATGTTGCGATTCTGTTTATTATCTCAATCAAAATAAAAGATTATTTAGAGTGATTTTTACCCAGTTGTTTTGTTGGGGTTGTGTCTTATTTTCGACATTTTTGTTTGGCAAGAAGTTCGAACAGTGTAAAATGTTGAAAATGATAAAAATAGTCACTAAAAGTTTTACAGACTGCAGAAAAATAAAGCAAGCAAAAGACGTCTTGAGACGACTCGAGCGATCTGCTCGGAGTAGCAGTTTTCTTTGGTGGTTAGGATTTCCTTTGTGTTCCCTTTAAACCTATATAAATAGAGTTATAAATTAAAAATCTTAAGACACAATGTAATATACACTAGAGAGGTTCAGTTTGAAATCAGAGAGAGTAATTATAATTTTTATTTGTTAATAATTGATTATTTTTTCTCCTCCCATATAGAGGCAGAGAGTTAGCCGAATTACCTATATTCTTGTGTTATTCTTATATTTGTTTTTATTCTTTATTTAATTTGTATAGATTAAAACGATGACTTCTTTTATGTTGTATTAGGAAATTCGTGTTTGTTTCAAACTATCAACAAATTTGTATCATTTAATGTTAGATCCATTAACATCATATCGAGTATGGAATCGAATAAGTTATGTTCAAATAACAGGTATAGAATCAGATAAGTTGCAGTTTTGTGACCAAAGCTGTGAAAAGAGTGACGTCCAAAGCATTAAATTAAGTTAACTAGGTGTTTTGAGTTGATAGGTACAATGCAAAATAATTGAATACTAAATAGTAAGTACAGTTGGCAAAAATAAAAGTTACTATTAATAGGTGAGACGAAATCGGTTGAGCATAATTTTTTATCCAAGCCTTTTCTTCGTGGGCAGAGGTTACATGAGGCCAGAGGGGACTATTACCCCAATTGATTTTTTATTAAATTTTATTTATATTTTTTTTAAAAAAATAAAAATTTCTAATTTTTTCTTCTCTTAGATTTAAATTTTATTTTCTTAAATTACAAAATTTCTCGTTTTCTTGTTTTTTTTTATTTGTTATTGATAAATATTAATTGATGTGCGAGTTTTTTTTTATAATTTTAAATTAGTATATCATTTGATGAGTATAAATTGTCTTAGATTTTTCTAACTAGTTTTGTTAACAAATGTTTTTGATTGTGTATTACTTAGTATGATTTTAGTGAATCCTAATTATAATTATATATTTATCAACAAAACTTTTGTAAAATTTTTATTTGAATCTCTAATTTTAATGATTATAATAGTATATTTAATAATATGTCTTACTATTAAATTTTAACTTATGAAGAAATATTATAAAAGAACTATTTGAATAAACCTTTAATTTAATATATTTTTTGATTATTAAATAAAAAATAATACAATTATTATTTTTAGTACGCCCCATCTTAAGACAAGTTCTAGCTTTATCCCTGCTTTTTTTTTTTTAATTTCTTTCTTCTTTTTTTCTTTTTTGTACAAAGTTTCAAAGAATATAATTACTTTTCAATAATTGGGGAAAAATGATGGAACACACATATAGTGAATTTGGATAGAAGAGGACGTAACTTGAGGTCCGCATATTTTTTTGCACCAAACTTCCAATTCATCGTCTCCAGTACTCATCCCAATCCTTCCACTGTGTTTTGGAGATTTCAAATTTGTTACAGTAGCAAAATGAAAAGGATTGAAATTGTGAATATACATATTCATATTTTGCTTAAAAAGAATTATGAAGTCTTATTCTCGCATACAGAGAGAAAAAACGGAAGGATGTTAATTATTTGTGATTTAATCAAATGAGTAGAGATGTAAAAAGAGATTAAAAAAAATATTAGGGACACCGATGTAATTCTAAAATGGGGAAACAAAGTTTGTTTTAAGATTCGGATTGTGTGTATTGAATTTTAGAGTATTTTTAGTCTTATAATTGTACACTCTGCATTTAGTAGATATTATTTCTCTCACCCGTAAGCGTAGATAAGTTATGCCGAACCATATAAATTTTTGCATGAATTTCTTTTTAACGGGTACATGATGATGCTTTTATTTTGCATTCGAAAATTAGTAATTAAAATCCCAACAACCCTCAACGTATTTTAGTCAACCTCGAACATATTTCAGATGAATGTACATGTAATAAAAATCTTGAGAGGTGAGCATATATAATTTTTAAAAGAATAATTAAGAACTAATACTATTATAAGAATTAAAATTTTCAAAACATGAGGTTGATGGTTGCCCTATCTGCCTCCTTCTCTCCATTCTTGTATTTCACTCTGTTTTGTTCCCTTACCTTTTTTTGCTTATTTTCCATTTTTTGGAATCCAAAAACCGAACAAAATAAATACAATAAAACTATAAATTAAATGTACATATAAATAGTATAAATTCAATGAAGAAAGTAGATTAAAGTTAGTGTTTACACTATATTTTGAAGACAAATTTAACCTCACTACATTGTTTTCAGTGTTACAGACGTCTATCTCCCATAATATAATAATTTGAATCTTATAAAAAAAACACTGCAATCGGTGAATCAGGAGAACCGATTAATATTTTGTACTCTCTCTTGGCACTAACTCTAACTTTTAAGTATGCAATGCAATCTTTTATAATGAACCAAAAAAAAAAAAAAAAACATAATATATATAGAAGAATTCGTTACTATGCAAAATAGTCACTAAACAAATGAACATACTTATTCAAATTGAATAGGTGTTACTAAAAGACACATCTACAATGGTAACTATTAAATTATCATCTTCAACTAATTTCTCATTCACTTTAAAAATGCTTTAAAAATTATTTGTTTCAACAACAATAAGAGAAGCTAAATACAACTATATAGATTTTACGTGAGTAATATAAATGTGAGTAAATGTGTATTGTTATTCGCAAACTGTGTATTGAAATTTTAGTTCTTTTAGCATTATATATTTATTATTTATCACCTAATGAGTGGCGAACTTAGTCAGGCTAGATGGACAATTAATGTAATTATAATAACAAAAAGCCTAAATACACCGATTTTAATCACATGACTAATCACAGATTCATGATTTTTACCAATAATAAGATTTGTTATTTTTTATTCTTCTAAACAAAGTATATTCTTATTAAAAGAATAAAAATAATACATATTCTTACTGATAAAAATCAATGTTCTTTTATTAATTATGTGTTTTAAATCTACGCACGTAACCAAAATGTTACGATAAACATTAAACATCTTTTACCATAAAAGATGACTAAAGATAATGGATACTTTGAAAGGTCCATTAAATCAAATATTCTTAGCAGCTAATATTTCCAACCTACCCTTTATCTTGAGGAAAGCACTAGTTTTGCAATGAATATAATAACCTTAGTGCAATCCATCAATGAATTAGGTCCAAGATACTTGATAACAAAGTGTGTACATGCACCCATATGAACCCAATAAAGTATGCACCTCTGCTTTTCTTAAGAAGTTGTAATACAGACACTTTATTTTTGGACTGCATAGTGTGCACTTCATAAATCTTACCACATAAATTTATAATTAAATTATATATATTCATAATAAAAAATTACATAAATTCATAAATCAACAACCATACAAATTCATCAATTTAACCAAAAGAATTCATAACAAATTAAAATTACATTATTCATAACTCACAACTTTTAATTTGAGATTTTAAATATTTCATCATTTTAACCACTGAATATTTATGTATTGTTTGATTGAATGACTATTTTTATGTAGTAATTAGTGTATTCAAATTAATAGTGCTTGGAGTACTATGACTTGAATTATTAATATAATTTTTTTGTACTGAATAGTGTTTGGTTATGAATATGATAACTTAAGGGTAATAGTACATTGTTTGAGTTGATATAATTTTAGTGAGATTTAATATTTTCATATATAAAAATACCTAAAATAATCTCAAAACTAACCGATCTACCCACCCCATAGGATGAGATAATCCCTCAATGGGTGTTAAGTTAGTTGATAGGTATTTTTAATTTCCCTCTAAATGGTTGCCAAATATGTGTATTTATGGGACTATTTTCGAATAGTCTTAATTATCCTTCGTAAATAATTCTGTATCTAAATATGGCCTAATTTAATTTAAATCATAAAACTTTATAAGTGCATACCATAAATCTCATAAAATACATCGTATATTGAAGCTTTTTCATTCACACCAAATGAGATACTAGTTTTATAATTGAAGTATAAATAATATTCTTTATGAGAAGACAACAACGTCAGCCTGACGATGCTCAGAAGGGATGCTTTGTTTTGTATAAATCAATTGCATAAAGTTTGAAGATGATGATTATACAGGAGGAAGAAGAAGGTCAGACGGCAGTGTTGAAAGAAAAGGATAAACTTGTGGGCTTCCATATATATATTGAAAAGCATGGCCTAGCCTCCGTTTGATAATCTGGTTTTAAGTTGACTTTTTTTTTTGCTTTAAATTATTTTAAATCAAAAAATTTATTAGATTGAAAAAATAGTAACTTTTAAGCCACTAAAAATAAACCAAATAAACTCAATGTAAAATTGTATAGTTTCTGTTCAACCTAAATAAGTTAAGGTATGATTGTTTAATTTGAATTTGTTTAATTTTATATGTAAAAAGGTTAAATTAGAAATTGTCATGAAAAAATCCAAAAAGTTTAAAAGCAAATAAGCTAAAAACTGGAGTTAAAAAAATAAATTTTTTAACTTTTAACTTTAAGTCAAAAATTAAAAAATTGATTTAAAGCTAATAACCAAACGAATGCTTTTATTAGAAAGACAAATCCTCATATGATGGTATAGATAAGAAAAGAGATTTTAAAAAAGGTGCAGTGGAACTAGGCTTATTCCTCTTTAACAATGCCACCTTTTCTTCTTCTTCTCCTTCTTCTTCTTCTCCTTCTTCTTCTTTTTCTTTTACCTTGTTTTTTTATCTCCACTTTGGAATCTCCTTTTGATTGGTAGGGTTAAAAAATAAAAAAATGATTTCACTCCAAATTAAGCCACCATATTTGAAGTGCAACTACTCATGCAATTGGTAAAGTCAAAATAAAATAGCATGCATGACTCATGGTAATGAATAATTGGGGAGCTTGAGCTTGGGAAACTTCTGACGCATTTTATAATATCAATTATTATTTATTATATTCGTCGATATTTTAAAAAAAATTAAATTTTCAACATTGATACGTAGTTATTAATATATTGGTCGATATATAAACATGTTATCGATTTTGATACGTATACTATGATTTATTAACACTATTTAGAGAATTTGTGATAAAGAATAATTAGGAAGAGTGATAGGGAAGTCCGCAATATAGTGTCTGTATTAATGAAGTGTGTCAGCAGACATAATGCATCTATAAAGAGAGCATCAACTTCATTAATGAGAGAATGTATTGTAGTAGTAAAGCTAACATAGGATGCTGTTTGGCTCATTAATTTATCTTTAGAACTTAGTTATCTTTGCTTGTGTTTTGTGAACAGAAATTAATAAATTGAGATTTTTTTTTCTTCATAATAGATTAATGAGCCAAAGAAATAATGAGATTTGACTTTTCGTATTTGTTAAAACTTTCAATTATTTTAGATTTTTGAAAATCTCAAATAATTATTATTATTTCTAATACAACGTATTTAATTTGCCAATATATCTAAAATTTTGAAGGCAAAAAAAAAAAAGAGAATTATAGATAAATTTGGTTTCCTTTCTTTATTAGTTTTTTTTTTTTAGTAATTTCTTTTCTAACATTACCTCAACCTGGAATACTATTTAGATTTTCTTTTGTTATAAAGAGTTAGAAAAGTAAATTTGTTTGATTAAGAAATTTTTTTAAAAAAAAAGCAAAAAACCACTTAATGACTCTTTAGCATTTTATCATATTTAGTGAATATTTTTAAATTTTAGACAAAACCAATATACTCTTTATGATTCATCTCATCACGAAAATCCAAAAAATAAAAAACTTGAACCAAAGAGTGCAAAAAAAAAAAAAATGACGCAAAGAAGGAGCTAACAAAAAGAACTAAGCCAAACGCAAGTTTCTCGTAGTCTCATGCTAAAGTAAGCTAGCTAGGCATCAACAAACGTATTCTTGCCATTAACATCAAACTTCGAAAGTTGAATCAATTATCACTGCAGACATAGGCCCTCATTAATAATTGTTATAAATGATGTGAGATTAATAATGAGGTAAAATTAATATAAGAAATTATATATGAATGAGGTGGGATTTTTTTATAAGATTTGGGTAGGATAATATAATAAATTACATAAATTTAATGTTTGTTTTGAATGAGATTGAATAACGTAAGATAGAATTATATTTGTTAATTTTTAAAATTATTTTTATAAAAAAAAAACTAATAAATATAAATTTCCAAATTCTCTCTTAAAGGGAAGAGAAGCCCGGCTTTTTGTTGAGGCAACCCGAAAAAGTGGGTTTTTGCAACTAAGTATTTTGGCCGGGAAAGATTTCTGAATTTTCTAAGTGTTTTGGCCGACTAAATAGGTTGGTTGCCAAAAAAATCCACTTATCACTTTTTGAAAACTCTCCAACCAAAACTTTTCGTTGCCAATAAGCAAATTTGCCAACTAAATTTCTTTGGCGACTAATGTTATTTGTCGGAAAAAGTACATGTTGCCATCCAAAATGTTGGTCGGCAAACGTCTACGCAGGCTGCTTACTAAAATTTGGTCTGCCAAAGTCTACCTTCTGCGCCCAAAAAAATTTGGTCAGTAAAAATTATTCCTCACAAGTTTTCGACCACCAAATAATAACATTAACCGAATAAAACTTCGGTCGTCAAATGTGTTTTTTCTTTTAATGCACTTGGAAAAGGCTAAGCTAGAGTTCTATCGAGTCAAGCATCATGAATTGGGCATAAAAGGGATTGAGCTTAGCATGAACAAATCGAGTTTAACAATTGCTTGCAAAGCAGAATTGGAACAGTATTGCCGACTTACTTAATTAATCAAGCCTAGTTCTTGGTAAATCCAAATAAAAATTTTAAGAAATTGGCAAACAATCTAATTTATAAACTATTTACTATTTTTTATTCAGTATAAGATTTTTTAACGAGTAAAATCTATCATCATAGAAATTTTAACGCGCAATGTCTTTTTGAGACAAAAATACCCTAGAACAAATATATTTATCTGTATATTTTCAAAACATATATTAAGAACACATATAATTTATTTTTCTTTTATTCAAAGTACGTGTAAAGAACACAGACAAATCTATTTGTCTTATTGAAAGTACGTATAAAGAACACAAATAAATTTAGCTATACCTTTTCAAAACATGTATAAAAAACACAAATAAATTTATGAAAAATTAGTTTAAGTTCTTAAAGTAGCGTCAATTTTGCTTTTAATCCAACATAAAAAAATTTAACGCGCGAGATCCAGTTTTAACGCGTGAGGTCTTGTTGGACCCTAGAACAGATAAATTTATTTATGTATTTTCAAAATATGTATAAAGTACACAGATAAATTTATCTGTATAAAAAACATTACATATTTTCAAAATACGTGTAAAGTACACCGATAAATTTATCTGTCTTGTATAAATAAGTATATTGATAAATTTATCTGTATAAAAAAAACTTTATCTTTTTAAAATATGTATAAATTACACAGACAAATTTATCTGTCTTGCATGAATAAGAAGAGAGAAAATTTTATCTGTGTTAAGAAGACAGATAAATTTATCCGTCTTGCATAAAATAAGACGACAGATAAATTTATCTGCATGCGTTATATATAAATTTATTTATTTGTTTTCAATTTATCTGTATTGTAGGCGATTAAATCTCGCGCATTAAAATTTTGGTTGATAGATCTTGCGCATTAAAATTTATTTTTTTGGACATTTGTTTGAAAGCCCATAAATTTATTTGTCTTTTATTCAAAGTACGTATAAAGAATACAGATAAATTTATCTGTCTTTTATTGAAAGCACGTATGAAGAATACATATAAATTTATCTGTTTGTATTATCTGTGTTGATATGCAAGTGAATAAATTTATTTATTTGCATATTAGATAAAAGAATATCAAATTGATAAATTTGTCTGTTTGGAGAATATTTTTTATAAAAATCACGCAACTGAACTTTACGCGTATTAAAATTTTTATTTATAAATCTTACATATTAATTTTTTTTTGGAACATTTAACTAAAATTTCCTAAAGAATTCCACGCCGCCTGTCATAGGCAAAGGCGAGTAGCCTTGGCTAGCAAGACGTAAGGTTTGAGGGGACTGCGTATGGTGGCTTCCAAAGTCAACATTAACTCTTCTACACAAGAAAAAGCTTAACCACCCAAAATATGCAATCTTTCACTCATAGAAACTAGACTTTCTCTCTCCTAGAGCTTATTTTCTTTGCATCGGAGAAGCTCTAACCGACGCTACAGGCAGAGCAGCCATTTCACATCCTTCCGTTTTATTTTTGAAAAATGATATAAATTCCGAATGAGGAAGCCGAAGTCCACATATGTGGACCAACTTGATTGGACAATGATTTGGTTGTTCGGCATGCAATAACACATTGCCATGTGTATTCGGTGCTCAAAATAAGTCCTTGTGTTCGGCCCAAGCAGCATTACTCTTTATTTTTAGAGTGATTTGGGGCACATGGTAACCAACATTAAGTGCAAGTTCGACTACTTTCTAAATATGGCAAATAGGCAACTCTAACACTATACATTAAGTGCAAGTTGAAAGCAAGGTCGACTACTGTCTAAATATGGCGAATTGGCAACACTAACACTAATAAAGAACACGTCCGTGCACATGAACATACAGAACACAAATGGAAATTAGTTATTTAGAGATTTTGCTGAATACAGAATGGATCTCTTTAGAAACCAATTTGCAAAGAGGGGGGGGGGGGGTGTTTAACTAATATAATGGGCATCTTAGAAAAATAATATACCTTTTTATTATAATATTATGGAAAATATTTAATATATAAATTTTTTTAATGTAATACATTTAGAGAAAAACTAATTATTAAGGCTCAATTGGTAACTAGCCTAAAAGTTAGCTTTTTTATTTTATTTTTGTATTTTTAACCAAAAAGTTAAATTGTGTTCAAAGTAGTTTGTTTGGTAACTTAATTTTTAAACTAGTTTTTTTTTAAGTTGGTTGTTTGAGCTAAAAGCTAATTTTTTTGTTTTTTGCTCAAATTTGATAGTTTTACAATTTTATATATTTAATATTAAAAATTATACGTAATTTGTAGTAGTAATAAATAAATTATGAATAAGAGATATATTGTATTTTAAAAGTGGTGGAAGTTTAATTTGAATATTCTGAGAGTTTGTATTTTGATTTGATTTTTTAAATTTTTGCTTTTTTTACCAAACAGACAATGTTGATTTTTTTGCATTTTTAGCCAAAAAAACAAGTTGTCAATGGACCAAGCACATCATCCACTTGCGGGAATTTCAATTATAAAGTCGAGATAAAGTCTCGTATGAACTGACCCAAAAATATTAATAACACATAATAGATTTCGAACATGAGATCTATGATGGAACAAACCCCTAAGTCTCACACCTCGACCACTAAGCCAACCTCTTGAGATTGAAATATTTAATTCTTAACTTATCTTTTTCGCTCTTCTCTAGTTCTTTAGAATAATCGTATACTAAATTTATGAAAAATTAATTTCAGTAAAGAATGATTATTTTATCTTTGTAGATGAGAGAAGAGAGTCCAAAAGATAAACCTTACAAGAATTTTTATTCATAAGCAGTTTTCCTTTTATTCATCAACAGTCTTCTTTACAATTAGAATAGATGAATCATATCTTTAACTGGTTTATTGATAATTAGCAAAATTTAAATACAAATAAAATATGTAAAATCTTAAGGCTGGTGAACCATAATAAAACCTGCAAATTTAAAAGGGCAACCTTTGCCGTGGTCTTTCATATTTGTGTGGTGGAGGGAGCTCACCGTGGCTGGTGGTGCGCGCTGCTATTCAAACCGTGCAGCATTGCAAATAGTTCACAATTTTGAACACTTAATATAAAGGTGGTGTTTGTCTTAACTGGTAAAAAATAGCTATCTTTGCGTTTTTCTTTCTCTTTTTTATTTTTGCAATTTTTCCTGTTATGAGAAATCTAATAATTATAATTTTTTTTATCAAAGTTGAAAAAATTCTCTAAAAACGAAAAAGCTATTTTTTGGTTGAAAATAGCTATTTTTCATCTTTTATCTTTTTTCATTTTCTTGTTTTGTACTAAAATTATAGAAAATTCATTAAAAACAAAAAATAGTTTTGGCAAAAGTTCTGATAGACAAAACCAAACCTGGATGGGCAACAAGCTTGAAAGCCTTTCTTTTTTTTTCTTTTTTTTTTTGGTCATTATTGGCAAAAAAGTTAGATTCAATTTAAAGTGGTTGTTTAGTAAATTAGTTTTAAAACTAGATTTTTTAAGTTGATTGACGGGTGAAGTATTAGTTCCTTTTTGGATTAATTACGCTATGATTTTATTTTAATGACTTATTTTAGAATAAATTTTATGTAGTAAATTATTATTTCATGAGGTTTTGTTTTAAATATTTACTGATTTTTGAACATTTATAAATGTTATTATGGAAATTGACTATATTTATAAGTGATGCATATTTAATGATATGTTTTTATTCTCTTATAATAATTTAGATATGGATATTTTTATATTCTTTACAATTCATATGACAAGATATCTTATATACAGTCAGGACACTGTTTGTATTTTTAATTTATGTTAATCATATTTCTAAATAAATAGTTTGATATTGTGAATCTGGCTCAGCCGAAACCATATGATTACACAAATTAGCATATTAACATAATAGGATATTAGCACATCAACATATTCTCGTATTAATATATTGCATACTTCTCACTATCTCTATGAAAATGAGAATACTGTATTTGCATATATACAACATAGTGAGGGGCATGTAATATACTAATATGAGAATATGCTGATATGCTAATATGCTATTATGTTAATATATTGATATGTTAATAAATTGATATGCTAATATACTTTTTTGTGTAATGCATATGGTTTCGGTCGTACTTAATTCATAATATTAAATTATTTATTTAGAAATATAATTATCATAAATTAGAAATACAAACAAATTCATGATTGTATATAAGATATCTTGTCATATGAATTATAAAAAAATATAAAAGTATCCATATATAAATTATTATAAGAGAATATGAACGTTTTCTTAAATGTGCACCAACTATAAGTGTATTTATTTTTTATAATTTAAATAAGATATTTTACCATATGAACTATAAGGGAATATAAAAATATTTATATCTAAATCATTATAAGGAAATAAAAGTATATCCTTAAATGTACACCAGTAATAAATGTATCCAATTTTCATAATTTTATAAGTAGTATACGGTATGATAATGGGATTTAGTGGAATTCTTGTTTAAAGTTTAGTCTTTATCTCTAAATAAATATCCAAAATAGGACTCTAAATTAAATCACTTTTTTTTTTGTTCAAATTAGACAATATTGTCATTTTATATTTTTGATTATAACGATTATATATATAACTAATATTAATAATAAATAAGTTATTTGAAAATAAAATAGGAATTTGAATAGAATATTTCAAGAATACCTACTTTGATTTAAATTTTAATTTTTTTAATTATTTTTTTGACATTTTTACCAACAAATTAAAAAACTTGAATTGTAATTCATATATCTGGTGGGACACCCCTTACCAACTATTTTTGTAGGGATAATTATGTAATTTCAATGCAACAGGTGACTACTCCCATATCTTATCTTGGTTGATATAAATTATAAGATATGCGTTATAAACAATCATTTCCCACCATACTGGCTATTGCTTGAAGATGCTCTGTCATCATCTCATCAAACTTCAAAGATGTCTTGGATCATCTCAATTTTTTTTAAAAAAATAAATATTAAAAACTGGTGATTGATTTAAAAAAATGCAGAACTGAACCTTACATCACTTTCTTCAATCTTCAAGTCAGATTCTTGTAGTTTTCTGATCCCTTAGTGCAGAATTTTAATTATGCAGAGTTTAGGTTCTAAAATTGGGATTGGTCCGCACAAGTTTTGTTTCAGCTTTAATTACGCCTCTCAATAGAGGATGGTAGGATTTGCCCTCTTATAATTAGTTAATATACGCATAAATTGACTTGAATACTTTAAAATATCAACAACAAAAATTTGAGTCACCACCTACTGATTTGTTAATTATCACTTGCAAAGCTATTATTGTTATTCCTTCATAATTACCTATACTTATTATGTGAGTAACATGCAAACTATTTTCTGAGTAACATGCAAACTTAAATCTATTAAGTGATCTAAATCTTGTTTTGTTTATTGTATATATGACTTGGCAATTGGCATTATATATAGGTCTAGTTTGATTTCCCAATAGCTTGGGATTATATTGTATTATATTTTTTGTGCATTCCAATTCTTTTTTTTTTTGTCGAACTAATAATTGGAATTAAAATGGAGAATAAGTAGACCCCACATATTTATTTAGCATGTTATTTGTGGATCCGGAGTGCGTGTTGTGTGCCCAAGCACATCACGATACTCTGCGACTTACAAAGTTTCGTTCTTGAATATATTTTTATAATTGATCTGTTCATTATGCAGAGTTCGTAAGTTTGTTATTTATGATTCGATACGTGTAGCTATGTGATTAGATAAATTTTGTTTTACCGTTTATCTTAAAATTATACTTATTATTCATTTATTTGTAAACAAATGTGATCTAATTACAAACATACCAATATTTAATTAATTAATTTTTTTTTATGAATAATCAACTCAACGATTCTACACATGAATGAATCTAATCATAAAAATATATTTAGAAACCAAATCTCTTTGGGCTACACAATGTTATGCTCTGGTGCACAGCATCCACTTACATTCCAGTCGTTTGAATTCTCTGTATTAAATCATTAAATAAGTTATACGGTTATAAGTTATTAAGTGAAGAATAACTAATAATATACAAAATGCAGTATTGTGAGGGATTAAAATTTTAAAACTACTTTTTTATTTAATACAATTGTTTAAAAATAATTATATCTCATCATTTAATTTTGATCTCATTCTAATTAAAAATAATATAAATTATTTCACATTACATAATTTTTTATATGCAATATATATATATCCTACTTTTTATTCCACCGTATACAAATACATGTTAATAGCAATTATAACTTCATTATTTATTATATCTATTTATTCCCTGTCATAACTAATACTTTCTAATTTTATTTGTAACCTCATCTTATTTAATTTTGTAAAATATAATTCGTGAAAATACGAGGTCATAGGATTATGACTGCTCCATTGGAATTTCAAGTATGGATGCTGAAAATTATGGAAGTTCAGAATAGGAAATGTAAGTGGTCCTTTGGGCAATTATTATTCTATAGAAGTGAACTGGAGGATAAGATCATAAGAGGGTGAAAGATATTGACATCACAGTAATGGAGTGCCTTGTCAAGCTATATAAACATTAAAATTAATGTGAATATACATCAATTGTTGAATTCTTGGAGGGATTAGTGTGAGGTGGTGGGAAACATTTCTAAAATTGAATTTCTCAAACCAGTTTTTTGGATTTGGGTTTTAGGTTTTCGCGAATTTGATTCGTGCTATAATGGTATTTTTTTGAATTTTTCAGTTTTGCTAATTTGACTACTAATACACTTGGTGTTGTGCGGTGCAGATAGTAATTATATAATTATACATACCCCAATGTGCCGGTAACATCACCCGTTTGTCAAACTTGTAAGGAGGGATTCCTTTGGTCTCTCCGAAAAAAATTTACTATTGTTCTTTGCTGCTAAATTCTCCTTCTTATTCATAGAAATGAAAAAATGTACACAATTCACATTCAACTTGGAATTATAAATCCTAAAGTGCTTTTGTACAATGTTTGTTTAAGATATAATAGAAGAGTAAATAAGAGAATGCTGACCTTTTGGAGATTGGCATGGACTGAATCACTAACCTTGGAATTGCTTGTGCTCTACTATTTTGAAAAATAATACTATATTTGTTTAATGTTAGGATAATGTCCAAATCAAAAGATAGAAATTTAAAACTATCTTTTAATCCTCAAATCTCAATCATCATTCAAAATATTTAAGCAATGCTAGAATTCATTAGGACATAGAATATGGGAGCAGTTTGGTCAGTTGACGAAAGTAGTTCAAAGGGCCTTTCATCTTGATTGACCAATCCCACCTCCCAGACAGGATTGATTAACCCCATGTATGGCTCATTAAATTCATTAGGCTAGATTCACTAAACGAATAAAAATGATTTTCAAACAACCTACTAACCCAGACTATGGTTGCTTAATCGAATCCCACTTACAACAGTCTTACAAGCAGACAAAACCGCCTTGGGCTGGTTCGGTACGTTGGAGGACATTAAATAAGATTTTAAAAAAAGTAATATTGTGGATTCTTGTACGGAAATGTTCCGTAAATTATATTTATTTGATGGATTTAATCTAGTCCGATCGATCCTACCAATAGATCGGCATCTGCAAGAATGAACAAATGCAAATTGGTCAGCGGGGACTTGACAGAAGTCCCTCCGATGACGAAGTTAAAAAGAGTATTTAAATAGGAAAAAACTAATAGGAAAACGAATTGATAGAGTTTTTTGCTATGAGAATTATTTTGTGTCTACGTTTGGTCTTTGAGCCATCTCCTTTTATAGTGGAACAAGCCTTCTCTCTCTCTCTCTCTCTCTCTCTCTTCAATTCTCATAATTAATTTGCGAGACACGCATACCTGCAAAACATCCTTGCCATCCCGCCGCTGTATTAGCGGCGGTGACAAATCGTTTGCTGTGACACCGCCATAAATACTTCTACCTCGGCTCGTCATTTGGGCCAGAGTTCCTGTAATAAATGATTCATTCGAGGCTACAGAGCACTCGATGAATGAGAAGCATTCGGTTTAATCGCATTCAGTACTCTTCATGTCGTGTCATATCGCATTAAATAGTACTATACCTCTTTCGGTCACATTGCATTTAATGCGATATCGGTGTCCGAGCTCGCGCTTCTCGCTACTCATACCTAGCTCGGCCTAGACCTCCTATCGTATGGGCCGGGCCTCCAACTCTTCGCTAGGCTCTCTTCGGAGCAGGTGCAAGAAAAATTTTCAATTAAGTTATTTTTGGCGGGCGATTATTTTTTTAATTCACCACCAACACACAAATTGTCAAAATTAATAGGTTAGGTGATGTTTTCTGATTTTAACTCGCAGTTTAGACGGTTTAGCTTGTTAAAAAGTTATTAAACTTTGAAGCTATTTTCTTAACTTAGTTTCCAAAAAAAAAAGAAAACTTATTGCAATTTTTTAAAAACATCACATTTAACAACTCAAGCAAAAAATTAACTAAAAATATCAGCAATCATTCAATAACAATAATAATAACATAATTAAATATATCTAACAATAATATTTACAATAAATACTTATTGAAAATATATTCACAGTACATAAAGTAGTTATTAAAATTATAAATATTTTAATTTGTATTTATAAATTATAAAAAATATATAAATATAAATAGGTATTTAAGGTAAATATTCATTATATTTAGAAATATGATTATTAATAAATATTATAGACGGGTTGAAAAAATATAAATTCGCAACCAATTTACCTTCTTATTTTTTCACTAAACCCATCCAATTCAAACAACCCACTCACACAACCCGCACGGGTTGTGTTGGGTTTGGGTTAGATAGGTGAGTTAAAGGGAATAAATGGGTTATTTGCACACTCCTAGCTGAATTGTTTGGTGTAGTTGAATTTAAAAAGTTAGATTATAGCAAAAAAAAATATGATTATAATTTTAAATAAAAATTATAAATGTTTATGAAAGTTGTAATTTTGTAATTTTCAAGTAGTAAATATTTGTCTTTGATGATTCAAAATTAGAAAGTACAAACAAAAATTTATAAGCACGCTCTTGGATATTTTTGTTTTTTTACTGAATACCAAAAGTTAATAGTTAAATTCAAACAAACACCCTCTTTCTATCAATTCCTTATTTAGTTAAATATGGTATTACATCTCCCTTATGATAAGATATGCCTCTTCTTTTTCGTAAGGCATGTTTGGTTAGTCTGAGATAAATTAGCAAATATAGAATATCTCTAGATATACAAGTATATATGAAAGAGATAAATTAGCAAATATAGAATACCTCTAAATATACAAGTATATATGAAATGTGAAGAATATAGTTTTAAAAATATATTTTTGAGGATTATTATATACCTTGTTTGTTAAGGAGTGAATATGAATGAATATTATATATATAGCTTTGAAAATGCCACGTTTCATTGAGAAAAAATATAGTATTGTGTGGCATGTGTTCTACCTAATATCTTTCCCACTCTCTCTTTCTTCTTTCTTTATTTAAAATTAAATTTTATTTCTCTTTTTTAAAGCTAAACTTAATTTTATTTCTCTTTAATGCAAACTCAATTTTTTTAGATTATATATATGTTTTCATTACTTTTACTTAAATTAAGAATGAGTCTAATAAAAATATTTTTAAAACATCTCTTTAAATAATTCAAAATGTGTTAATTAATTAAAACTAATTTTACTAACAAAAAAAAATCTAAACTTGTGATAGATATTTGTGTATGTATATATCATAAATCCATTTTAAAGAACCAAAAAAATCATAAACTCAATCGCTAACCACACATATATCTTTATGTACATATACGACTGCTTGTCTGTAAAAGAAATTTTGCCGAAATAGATTATAATATACATATAACAACTATTTATAAAATGGTATTATTATTTTTTACTTAAGAAAACCTCCTATCCCCAATTATATGTAATCCCTTGATATAGGTATGGATTGGACTTTAAATCCTATGCAAATTAGATTGACAAACACCTTACAAATTTTTATATTCAATCCAATCCAATCATTTATATCACCTAAGCAAACAAACCCTTTGTTACTTGATCAAACCCTTTTTGTATGGGCCTCTTGTGGCCACATGAATCCAAAAACTCGCTAGTGTTCTCAATGCACAAGGGTCATGGTAGGTGGTATAAATTATTGAAAGGTTGATGGAAACTGAAATCTACATTTTCCCATTGGTCATGTTTGTTTTTTATTACTTTTTGCGCTCATTTGATATTCTAAATAAAATTAGATAAAATAGGAGAATAAATAATACTGTGAGTCTCACATGTTTTTTTTTTTAATATTGATGGATTATCAAATGGACTATTTGTACAGTGAAAATTTTATTTTATTTTTAAACGTTGAATAAGAAAAAATAATAATCTAGAACCTAGTATTACGACATTAGTTATTCCATAAGATAAAATTTGATTTGTAAATCTCTTTTTTTTTAATTCTATCCCAAATTCAGCTATTCAAACTTACCAATACTCCATTTTGTGGTCAAAGATTAGGGGCCCCATGGTCAAAGAATGGGCCTAGATGGATGGTAGAACAATTAAGGTGGGATCCACCAACTTAGGGGCGCATGCTACTTACTATGGACCCACTTTGATATTCAAGATCTGGGCTATTTTGTAGTTTTAATGCTTCACCAATCCTTTGAACTAGACACACCCGTAGGCCCTAGCCAGCTCTTCGCCCATGGGATCTCCCATTGCCCTTTGGCGAGTTGTGAAGGGGCCTTCACCTTAAAGTTTCGGAGAAATTTAATAAAAATAAATTATTATTTATTAAATGTTATTATTTATTAATTATTACTGTAATTTATTGGAGCTTTGCAATAAAAATTATTTGTGGCATTGTTTGTATAGGTTAACTTACTTATGATATTAGCCGTTACAAAATAATTATATATATAATTGGCAGCATATCAAAAGCGTAACAATTATGCAAATAAATATTACTCTATTATAAATTAAATATGTTTAATAAAAGTAATTTTATGGTGGTCTTTTAAAATTTCATACAAAGCCTTAGAAGGTGATTGTAGCCTTAGGGGAGTGGCGACCTTGATAAAGGTGGCTGTAGCCTTAGAGTGGTGGCAGCAACATAAGTGGTGGCATAGTGATGATTGCATGGTGGTGGAGATAGGGTTATGATGGTGGCCACGATGATGGCGTGGTTATAACAATCGTGACCAAGGTGGTGAAAGTTGGGTTGGCGCTGATAGTAATAGAGCTAGTTGTGACATTGTGTTAGTGACAACAAGATAGGAATTGTGTATGACATGGTGGTGGTTGTATGGTGGTAGAGACGAGACTATTGTGGTGACAGTAGTTGTGACGGGCAAGGTTATAACAGTTATAATGATTATAGGATCATGGTGGTGGTGGTGGTGACATAATGGGTTTGGTGGTGATATGGTTGGCGATAGTGGTAGTTGCGGCATTACGGTGGCAGTGACAATAGTAATAGAAGGGCTCTGAGAATGGTATGGTGGGAATTGAGATATGGTAACGTGGTGGGTATGATGGCATGATGGTAGTAGAGTGATGTCATGGTGGCAGGGTAAGAAAGAATGGTGGCAGCATGGCAGTGGTAGTAGTGACAGTAATAGTGGAGTTATGGTGGTGGTATAATAAAGTTGGTGGCAGTATAGTGAGTGTAGTGGCATGATGATAGTAAAAGAATGGAGACAAGATGATGGTTGAAAAGTGGTCTTAGCATTGGGATGAGAGCATGAGGGTGGGGGTGTTGGTGGGATAGGAATAACGGTATTGATGGGATTGACAAGATAATAATGATGAAATTATTATTGTGAATAATTTAAAAGAGCAAGACCCGCGTCGA
Organism: Heliamphora exappendiculata; assembly: GCA_034768845.1. NCBI lineage: Eukaryota > Viridiplantae > Streptophyta > Magnoliopsida > Ericales > Sarraceniaceae > Heliamphora > Heliamphora exappendiculata. The sequence continues at coordinate 7,891 of JAOTRH010290184.1, read as the reverse complement.
ATTCTTATAATATGAGTTTTTTTTTAGTCATACATTATATGATTATATAATATCATATTATAGGTTGTTTTGGATGTTGACTTATTGTTAATTAATTTAAAAGTTATTTTTTATTTTTAGCTAAAATCAGTATTTAAATTAAAAGTAAGTCATTTGATAAATTTGTATTTTTATTTTAACTTTCTAAAAATTAATTAATTAGATAAAAAGTTATTTTTTTATTTTTTTTTAAAAATAGATAATATTACCATATATAGTTAGTTATAACAATTATATACTGTCAACGTTAATAATAAATAAATTATCAAGTACGAGTATTATTATTCTTTTGAATATGCTAAAATTTAGATATAGCGTTTTAAAATTTTGTGTTTTAATTTGACGTTCTAATTTAAAAGTGGTTTACCCAAAAAAGAAATTAATTTTTTATATATAATTTTAGCAACAAAAAAAAAACTTCTCTTACCAATCAGGACCTGTTGACATACAAATTGCATATTTTTATTTATTTATTTATTGTACTTCGTAAATGAGTAGTTACACAACCTTGTCAAGGAATAATGGTTACAGTGTGAATCTGTTGTCGAGCAATTATTTGATAGTTATGAAATATCAATGGATATTATTTATATATTATTTTTATTTAATTATGTAATATAAATTATTAATTAAGTTATGTAAAATAATATTAATTTATATTTATTGTATAAATATAAAATAAAAATATTTTACTTAATTTATATTACACATTTTTATTTATTAATAATAATACATAAATAAAAATACGTAATATTCTAAAATTATCTAATAATTTTCCCTGGAAAAGTTGTGTGTGGGCTTCGGACTTTCAACTTGGAGGCATCGAACACTGACATTCGAACGAGGGCCCTCGTGCCCCTCACGTGCTCCCCTCCTCTGACAAAAGACAGCTGCCCAACAAATAAATATCTGTCTAACCACTTTCACCTGACTGCCCTCGTGCGGTAGATTCCCAAAACCATGCATGGTTGGGCTATGTTTGGTATTTCCAAAATGTTAGTTTTTTTTAATAAAAAAATATAGTTTTCTGGCTATAGTATTTGTTATTTTTTTTAAAAATATCAATAATTTTTTCATTTATTTTTTTTGAAAAATCTATACACATTTAAAACACTTCATTTTTTAGTGAAAAAACTATAATACCATTTATTAAAAAGCCAATTTTACTCTAATTTTTTAAAAAAGTTATGAAATTATGTCAAATATTATAACTTAAATGCAAAAAATAAGTGTAATAGATGTTTCAATAAAAAAGCAAAAAAAAAACTACACTAAAAAAAATTATTCCAAATAATTTTCCCTTTTTCTTAAAAAAAAAATCTAAATTTCTTCAAAATTAAGCTTTTTAGATATTTCAAATTGGAGCTCATAAATATATATATTTTTTAATAACCAGACACCAAAAAAGTGTGCCAACTTCTACACAAAAAATATCACATTTTCTCTCTGAAGCTTGGTAAGCCTCAACAACCATCTTGGCTTCATTTGGGATAAAGGAAAAAAAAAAGGCTTTATCTAATTTTTATATATTTTTAATTTTGATTTATTATAATGAAAGTAATCAAAAAAGTAAATATTTACAAGTTAAACTTACTTACATATTTTTATTTTTATTTTTTTTTAAAAAAAGAGATTGTCACACTGTTCATGAAATTAACTTTGGGCAAAGCATGTGGTTGTCAAGTACCCATTATTTGTCCACCAAAATCTTGATTGGACCTCCACTCCCAAAGTTTGGAATCTTCATAGTCCCCAAGACCATGAATGAGATCATATTCATGTCCATTGTTTATTATCTTCACTATAATGCCTTTGAAAAGTCTTTAGTGTGCACCCTCTAATCATCCATCCTTGCTATATCAGTAAGGGATAAAATATAAATTGGATGCATAAAAAATTTATGTGACCTATTATTAATAGCTTTAATTTAAATATTTTAAGTAGTATTGTTGAATTTTTTATTTAAGTTATTAGTTTAATAGTCTTCTTGAGTTGTTATAAATGGTATTAGTACCGATCTTGATTTAATAAAAAGCACTGTATCGTTGTGTGTAAAAGAATAGAGGCTCTGAAGATGAGTAGAGATTTTAAAGTTGCATATTTTGTGCATGCTAATAAACTACTCTGTGTTTACTAATGTGTTGTCATACCCAATTATAAGAAAAAAAACTTGAGTCACGCCACAAAAACGTCGCGTCTTTAAGTGAAAGATATTGTAATACTCTATTCATATTTGTGGAATATCAAAATAAATCTCGTATATAGTTAAACAAATTAAATACTACTAATAACTTAACTTTAAATATTTTAGACTGCATTGCTAATTCAAGTTATTACATCAATAATTCATTCGAGGCATCACACACCCCGTAGTTATTTTGATTTCGATTTTAGTTATTGATAATTTTATGCTTTGATTATAGCAATAATAGGCATGGTGGCGCTAAACCCAGTCTGTCGAACTCGCCTTTCAGGTTCAAATCAAAGATTAACCATGACCATTTTTCCTAACTGGATATAGTGTGCACCATTTGATTATTTTAATTTTAATTTTTAGTTATTTTATTTTTGACTTTAATTATGACAATTTTAAGTTTGCATATAGTTATTTTAACTTTAATTTTTATTTATTTGAACTTTATAATATGCACTAAAAAATACGTGCTTATTTGTTTTGGAGGAATACTTTTGAATTACGTTTAGAATCCATTTGGAATAATTGCTTATTTGCTAATTTTATTTAGCTTATATATTTTTATTTTTAGTGAATTTTTTTTTATTGTTTAGTCATACTAGTATATTTCTTGATTTCTCTAATTAAAACGAGTCGAAAAAGTAAATTCTTTTTTATCAAAATATAAAAAAAAAATCAGAGAAAACAAAATAAGCCCCAAATTTTATGTTGCTTATTTTCTTTTTTAGTGAACGTTTTTAATTTTTTAATTAAATTTTTTATTTTTTGAGTTCATCTCATTCAAAGATTTTGAAAAGTAATAAAATCTGTTCAAAAATGAAAAAATCTGAAAAAAAAAGAGCAAAATTTCCAGAAATATATCAAACAGGGCCTTTAATTTGCATTTGATCTGTAATTTGTAAAGCTAAGCATGTATATATATATTCTCATGACCACGCTAAACCTTTCTATTTTCGCCTAGGAAAATAAGAATCTATGCTTTATACTTTATAGGCATAGAACTTTTGTTTAAATGGGCTCCTACTTTTCTTTCCTCCCTCCTTCGCCTTGTTTTCAGTTCGTTTCTGACTTGTTAGAAAAAATATCACCTGGTCTCCATTTATAGTAAACTATAAGGTATTTTTATACCATTTAGTCGATTCCCCTTGTATTAATTTTTAATAAATAAAAATTTTAGATATATGCCAAGGTTTTATTTGTTTGAAGAAATTCGGAAAGAGATTGGACTAATAGATAAGATTAGCCCACAAATTTTTTTTTATTCCCTTTGTATTTGTGAATTCTACGCTTGTATTGTGAGATTCGGATTAACAATCTCTCATTCATAGTATTAGTTATACCAAATCTCATTCGTATTATTAGTATTAGATTTCGAATTATTTTATCTTCTTATTTAATAATAAGTAAAAACTCTACAACTCTTATCTTTACTCTAAGTTCTAAGTGAATTACTATTGTTTTTCACCTACCTAATAAAACCATGTCAATATTATTTCACACAGAACGTTTTTCGTTATAATTTTTTAAACTAAATATCATGTGCGGGTGAGGTCGTAAAATTAATTGGACATAAATACTCAACTTTTTGATATTTTTGACAAAGAAGAAAAATACTAGTTTTGGTGGGTTTTATTCACTGACCGGTCGCATATATCATCTGTCAAAATGGATCGTGACATTTGTAATCTCAATTACTGCGATGGTAGAATTAATTTTTTATAAATTAATTAAAATATACATAAATTAACACGAACTTTCTGAAATATAAAATTAAAAAAAAAATAATCAAAACTTGTTAATCTATCAACTAAATATGTTGTCTTTTCACTTTAGAAAGTCATGGTTTTTTTCTTTTTCGTTTTTCCCTTTCGCATTAATGGATTGCAGAGATTGTGGCAGACATTAAAATCCACACGAAACCTCGTTGAAAGTTTGTATCAAAAAAAAAAAAAAAAAAAGGTAAGAGATTCCATACAAAGTCAACTGAAAGAAATGATAAGTGGATTCTCCACCACCACCTCTCCTCGTATCTTTTAATTTGGACGCTTCCGGATGATAAATCAAAATCTTAATCACCCATTTCACAAGAGTGCTTAGACTGGATGATAACAAAAATGGAGATATATTCAGATTAAGATTCTGTTTGGTCTAAAAAGGATTATAATGCCTTTTTTTTAAAAATGAATTTTTTGTTTTTTGTTTTTAATTTTCTTTATATTTTAGTTTAAATTTTTTACTTTTTCGATTGTGAAAGAAATTTAAAAAGTATACTCATTTAGCCCAAAGTTTAAAAAAATTAATTAAAAACAAAAAAAAACACAATAAAAGCCGAAAGGACTAGATGGCTTTTTAGTCTTATCTAAATTTTTTTTAATTTTTATCTCAAGATTTTTTATTTTTTTACTTTCTCATGATGAGAAAAATTTAGAAAATATATTCATTTAAGTTAACGCAAGAAAAAAAAAATCACTAAAAATAAAAAAATTTATATAAATAGTCTAGACCAAACAGACGCTAAGTAAGCTCTAACAAGTTTGAAAACCAGACCATGATACGTGATTTGTAGTAACTAGAAACTTGAGATTGGAGAGGATGAAGCATGCCAAGTTAATTAAAGAGCGAGGTATGCCTGAAGATCAATAGGTTCATTAATACCTTTCACGTTCTTTTATTTATTTATTATTATTATTTTTTTATATTTTAGGTTGTCTTGACAAGTTTACGTGCGTATCGATTAATCTCTATATGACAAATTTCACACCAAAGCAAAATCCCACATAAACCAGTCCATTATACCTTTCACCATTTAAGTTTGAACCCGTAAAACCATCTAAAAACATCTATTTGCCATTTTTTTTTTCTCTTCGGCTCCATTTCTGTTGAGTAAAATATTTTATGGTGAAATATTTTATTTATTTTTAGTGTATGATTTGATAAAAATAACGTAAAATAATTTAGTTCATAAGATTAAAATTAATTTACAAAAAAAATAAGATGTAAATCATTTTACGATATTGGTGCTAGTGGTGGCGACGAAGACGTCTGCATCAACAGCAGTGAAGGCAATATTGATGGTGGGAACAGTGGCAGTGGTGGTGCTGACAACGGTGGTAGAGTGGTAGTAGTGGTGGTGGTCGCGACTTTAATTTTTTTTTAAAAAAATTTTTTTTTAAAATATCACACAAATATTGAAAAATAAAAACAAAAAAATATTTTGTAAATTTATTTTATACAAAAAATATTTGTTATTATAAAATATTTTACGTTAAAACAAACAAATCCTTCTTTTTTTTGTTTAGTTTTTTAATTGGATTATTGATGTTTAAGTTCACAACCAATTGAAAAGTAATTTATGCGCAGGGAATCAGGAAATACAGCACAGGACCCGGAAAGTAATAACTGGTGGAGGGACGAAGGCCCAACAACCCTCAAGCCCATCACTGATCTAATATGAAGTGATAGAACATTGGGCTAGTCCGAGCCGTTGGTAACTGGGTTTTGCGTTTTGCAACATTAAAACGATTTGGGTTTTGCAGCGAGGGCTGATGGGCCGGAATTCTTAGATGAAAACGAGTTAGGGGACGGGGCGGAAAGAGGAGAAGCAGTAATGGGAAAAGAACTCTTACAAGAAAACAGTTTGAGAATAGTATTTGCTTTTTTTTTTTCTCTCGTTTCTATCCGCTCCATAAAATTATATTGTAAGAATTGATTTTTATCTAAAATATATTATAAATATAATAAATCTTAAACATAAAAGTATTATATTAGGTCCCATTTGGTAAAGTTTATGTTTTTTATTTTCTAATTTTATTTTTAAATTTTTTGTAAACTGTAAACAAAAATATATTTGGTAATTATTTTTGTATTTAAAAAATTGTAAACAGTTTTTAAAATTTATAAAATTTTTATAAACAAAAAAATATGTGTTTTCACTTGTTTTGTAAACACGTTATGATTATTATTTTTTTTCATTACCTCCGACTATTATATCCGGCTACCGCCTCCGACCGCCGCATTCGACTACCACATTCGGCTGCCACCTCCGACTATCGTCTCAGCTTTTACTTACCACATTTGATCACATTTGACCACCATCGCTATCTCTTACTATCTTTCTGACTAACACTTAAAATCACTATCTCCAACTACTATTTTCGATTACCATCGCTACATTCTGTTATCATCCCTAACTAATACCCTTGGTCACCACCATCCGGCCACTATCACCAACCACCTTCTTCAATCACCACATTCGACCACCATCTCTACCTCTTGCTATCATCACCGGATAACACCTTCGACCACCACCTCCGACCATTGTATTTATCCGCAACCTCCAACTCATACTTTTCAAACATTTATGTGCCAAACATATTTTTATTTTTATTTTTGTATAAATTTAAATAAAAATATATTTTTTGTAAACAAAAAATAGAAAACTGTAAACGTTACCAAACGAGGCCTTGATAGCTTATTTTTTATCTTCATTTTTTATATTTTGCATTTGTAGTTCTATTGATTCATCAATTATTATTTTAAATTTATTATATAATCTATAACTCCTACTAAGTATCACTCCTTTAAAAGTTAAAAATTATCTATGAAATAATTGTTAGATCAAACGCTTACCTTCTCACCAAAATCTGCTAGTATTGGTGAATGTACAACTTTATTTTCTTAAAAGGTAGAGCGCCAAGCGCCACAAGTCGACTGTGACTTGGACCTCTGCCATGGTAGGATGCTGACCCAAATCCATGCCAACAATATTCCACAGCACCTGTCCACAAGCAGCATGCCATCCAAGGAAATCAAACTTGAGATCTCGCTCTAATACCAATTGTTGGATCAAACGCTTACCATCTCACTAAAACTCGCAGGTAGTGGTGAATGCGTAACTTTATTTTCTTAATGGGTATAGTGCCAAGCACCACAAGTCGATTGTGACTCGGCTCAAACCCAGACATTCGCCACGGCAGAATGCTAGCCCAAACCCAAGCTAACAATATTCCCACTTCTATCTCATTTTTTATTACTTTTTTGATATTTTTCTCTGTTTTCATCTAAATTAAATAGGAAATGAGAATGAAAGATCTCGTCCCAGTACACTCTTACCTTGCCCTACTCCATTACCATTCCTATTGATAATTGAAGAAGTTAATGTGCATCCATTGACTCGATAATTTTGGTTTCTCATCAACAATGGTCCTTTGTTTTTATCCCTAGTTCTAGACAAGCAAATTATATGGTTGAGGAACCCTAACTAAGGAATTTTTTGTTGTTTTATTTCATAAAGCAGGACAGAGGTTAGAATCTATTCAAATATCAAGATTCTTACATTTTGCTCCAACTGCTAAAAAGAGCGACAAATGAAATTGTTAGAATCTGTGAATTTTATTGGCTATTGAAATTCAGATTTCAATAGCTGGATCAATTACAATTCAATTGGCCATTCAATTGCAATTGAAGCCTGAAAACCAACGGTCATGAGTGGCTATTGATTTCCAAGGAAAAACTCTCCATAATGAAAGGGCTTGTTATATTCTTCACTCAGAGAAGAGAAAGAGACAGAGTCTCAGAAGATGAAGAGGAAGAGACAGAGAAGAGGAAGAGACAGAGCCAGGAGCTCTGAGGGTCAGCCTGAAATTCAATAGCCATAAG
>JAOTRH010290074.1:0-38641 GCA_034768845.1 Heliamphora exappendiculata | reverse complement strand
CTACTATAATGATGTACTACAATCGTACCAATAGAATGTCCGGGTCCATTGCGATTGTGAGCCTACCTGTATAATCTTTCAAAACCTTTGACCCGATCTTTCATGCAGCATGCACCGAGTCAAATACTGGACATAATATACGAACTATGCATTCATACATCACATATCTAAATATGAAACCATAAATGAAAAATCATCTCAAATTGTTTCTTATTAATATGCCAATGATGCAGAATAAAATACATAAAAAGCATGACTTTTCAGTATACATTCCCAACAACAACACCATCCATCCCTGCTGGCGCAAGTTCAAGTCGTTCTGCGAAAGCAAATATTTTAATCCCTTGTGATCGGAGAAAACTTCGAAGTGCTCGCCATAAAAATAATGATGCCATGTCTTCAAGGTGAAGACTACGGCTGCCAACTCCAAGTCGTGTGTCGGGTAATTCCGCTTGTGCATCTTCAACTGCTGGGAACCGTAAGCTACAACCTTACCCTCCTTCATCAAAATACATCCAAGACCGTCATGTGTTGCATCATAGTACACCGTATATCCCAAGCCTCGCTCTGGAATGATCAACACTGGCGGACTAGTCAACCTCGTCTTCACTCCTAAAAAGCTTACTCATAAAACTCACTCCAAGTAAACACAACTCCCTTCCACGTCAAATGCGTCATCGGTGCAGCGAGTCTAGCAAAATCCCTCACGAACTGTTGGTAGTAGCCGGCTAGACCCAGAAAACTACGAATCTCAAAGACGTTCTTCGGTCGCTCCCAACCAGTCACTGCATCTGTCCTTGATGAATCCACCGATACCCCATCTATTGACACCACGTGTCCCAAAAATCTCACCTCCGACATGCACAATTCGCACTTCGCGTACAAGCAGTGCTCTCTCAAACTCTGTAGTACGATCCGCAGGTGATCCTCGTGCGCCTCTCTAGTAGGTGAATATATCTTAATATCATCCACAAAAACCACCACAAAACTGTCTAGGTAAGGATGATAGATCAGGTTCGCCAAACCCATGAACGTAGCAGGCGCGTTTGTCAAAGCGAACGGCATGACTAGAAACTCGTAGTTACCATAGCGAGTCCGGAAGGCGGTGTTCGCTTTGCCCCCGTCCCTAATCCTCAACTGATGATATCCTAATCTCAAGTCAATTTTCGAGAAGCAGCTCGAATCCCGATCATCCTGATCTCAAGTCAATTTTCGAGAAGCAGCTCGAATCCCTCAGCAAATCAAACAAGTCGTCTATCCTCAGCATCGGGTACTTGTTCTTCACTATCACCTGGTTCAGCTTCCTGTAATCAATACACAAACGCAACGATCCATCCTTCTTCATTGTAAAAAGAGCAAGAACTCCCCACGGAGAAGTACTTGGACGTATAAACCCTCTATCTAACAATTCCTGTAACTGTACCTTGAGTTCACGCAACTCAGCGGGTGCAAAATGATAGGACGGTATAGATATGGGAGCAGCAGTGGGAACTAAATCAATAAAGAACTCTACCTTCCGGCTCGGCGACAACTCAAACAAATCAACAAGAAAGACATCAGGATAGTCGCACACCACCAGAGGTAACTCTGCTCGAACCCCAACTACCTCATCCAACATAAGGGCTGCAAAAAGGGAACCCAAGTTACCCTGGTTTCGCACAACAACAGGTATATACCTCAAACCCTCATCCCGGTCTCCCATAAAACAAAAGCAATCTCCCTTCAGTGTACAATTCGTTACCCTCTGTCGATCGCAATCGATGAAGGCATGATAGATGATTAGCTAATCCATCCCTAGGATGACATCAAACGCAGTCATGTCTAGGATAACAAGGTCGAACTCTAAACAACGACCGGCGACCTCCAACACACAGGATCTACAGACAAGACTCAGCGTCACATCCTCACTCACAGGGGTCTCCACGCACATAGTACTACCCAACCAATCCATTTGCAACCCCAATGCAATGCGAAAGCTGAAGATATAAATAAATGTGATGCTCCAGTGTCGATAAGAACACTGGCCCATGATCTGAATACTAGAAAAGTACCTCTGGTAATGGAGGTGGTAGCGACAGTATCGGGTACAACCGGTGCTCTGGAAGAACTGGGCTCTATAAGAATGTAAGCTTTGGCTGGTCTGTTGCGGCTCTAAACTGTCAACTGTCTACCTAACTGCACTGAAGCTCCTCCCTCTGCAAAATGGGACGTCTTGGCTCTAGGCTGTGTAAACATCTGTCTCCCTTGGCCTGATGGAGCAGCTGATGCTCCCGCTGTGCTCTGAATGCTCCCTCCTTGAGGACAGTTCCTCCGGATATGCCTAGACTGCCCACACTCAAAACAAACTGGTGGCCCTCTCCCGGGTGCCTGCGACTGTGACTGAGTCTGAATAGGTGCTGCACTTCGACACTCTGCCGCACGATGCCCCAGCCACGGGCATCTATGACAAACAATCTCCCTCTAATCTAACCTTCCCGTTGAGGCTACGGGATGAGTAGATGCAGAAGACTGTGGCTGATAAGACCCCACCAGATAAGAACTCAGACCGGATGTCCGCTGATGCTTGTCCCTGCATCCCTGGGACTGTGCACGTCCTCCATCCAGCTGTCCCCAACTATCTCTGTCTCGACGTGTCCCAGTCATAGTATCCTTCACCTTCATGGCAGTCTCCACTAACTCTGTAAAAATCTGCAGCCTTAGTGTCACCATTCTGTCTCGAATAGCAGGCCTCAAATCCCTCTCGAACCGTTTTGCACGAAACTTGTCAGTAGATACGATCTCCTGTGCAAACCTGGATAGGCTAGTAAACTCAGCCTCATACTCTAGCACTGTCATCGTCCCCTGTGTCAGAAACAGGAAGTCCTCTCTATAGCGATCCCTCAAGGCCGCTGGAAAGTATTTCTCTAAAAATACCTTCGTGAATGCATCCCAGGTACCTGCCACTGTTGTCTTGACGAACTTCCTCCACATGTGAGCACTCCCTCTCAGCTGGAAGGCGGCACATATAACCCTCAGATCATCTTCCTCACTCTGAAGCGAATCCAGAATCCTAGTAATCAGCTCTAGCCACTCAGTGGCAACCATGGGATTGGGATCCCCAGAAAAGGTAGCAGGGTCCATACGACAAAACTCCCGCATCACAACCGTCGCCCTCGGCTCAGGTATGGTCTCTCTCCCCCTAGAGGCCTCAGCCAGTTACCGGATGGAGCCGACCATCTCACGCAACAGATCTCCCTCAGCAACAGGTCCTTTGGGTGCATTAGCATCCCCAACATCTGGGACTGGAACGTCCCTTCGACCAGAACCACAGCCACGGTCTCGACTTCAGCTTCGTCCTCCCTGTGTGGACATAACTCTATACGAAAGCAACTTAACAGGATAAGAATCCATATAACATATTATTGATAACGTAAAAGGCAGATAAGCATGCTAATACATTGCCATGTAATATCATGTCATCACATATCTCACATACCGAGGAGAACCAACAAGAAAGACTTGTCACTCTGAACAACCTACGCAAATTCCTTGCTAGAAATCACGTCTGCGAAACGCGTCTCTAACATAGCTCCCAAGTATGTTAATCCAAACGCCCAAAGACAAGACTAATGAATCCTAAGGTCCAACCTCCATACCCACGTATACACCACAAGCTATCATGCTATGTTAGGAAAATGCTGTAACACATGCAATCAAGCACACATACATCCTCACAAGGTGATGTACCCTCTTTTTCATGGCTCATAGGTATTCGAACCCAGAGCTTTGATACCAAGTTGTTACGTCCCAAACATTCGGATCACGCAAAAGTCTACCAAAACACCCATTTAAGAAAATAGATTTTACAACTAATAAATAAAAGATACAACTTTGGATAAAAGATCCCCACAGTTCACTCTCATAAACTGAAAGCATGCATCTCACACATAAATAACATATCGCCAAAAGGTGTACAAAACCAGCCTCAACAGGCGTCACATGTGAAGGTACATGTATCAAAAAGAAAAACTATAACAACTCCTCCACCACCTTTGCACCTAGGTCAACTCATCATGCTCACCTGAAAAGGGTTTTACAGCAAAAATTTCACACCATGAGCCGAAGCCCAATAGAATATAGATAATAAAACAATAAAGTATGCTATGCAATTACACACACAAAGGCTCAACCACAGGAACCAAAATATTTTCTTTCCAAAACCACAAGTTTTCCGACAAACTATCACAAGTCTCAAAAAGGTTTTATCTCATAAAAATCTACATTTTTCATCCTTCCAACTATACATATCATCCTAACATATTTCATGCCACAGTTAAGGGAAAGTTGTAAATGAAACAGTAAGCTCCACTTAGGCCACACAGCCGAGGAGAAAAGATTTAAATGAAATCCTATGTACCGACTCTGTCAAACAGACAAAGGTAACAACTAAAGACTCCTGCCCATTACCCTAGTCCTGAATCACTGAAAGCCTGCTAGGTAACGACAAGTTCTATACGGAGTTATAACAACTATGCCATTTACGAAGGCAATCGACTTCTTTACGGATTTTCTTGACCGATGGAAAAGCACCCAAATCACACACTTATTTCTTTATGATTTTCCACGACCGATGGACGAAACATAACCAAACCACGTTTACGGGAATTAACCCAACGGACCATAGCGAACCCACTCTGCGCACGTTTTTGAACTTACACCAAGGAGCAATAGAAGCCCAACTCAAATCACACTCTGTCACGGTACATCGATGGATAACATTTAAAATTCAACTGTAGCTCAAACTACAAAACCCACAAAACAAAGTATGCACCACATGCATAAAAAGAGATCCAATCCATCAAGATGGAGATCTAAAATAATTTTCAACAAAACATTTAAAGGGTGAGGCTCAACCCCGCGGGTTAGCTTCAAACTTCCAAAAAAGACGATTTTCACCCGATTTCATAAAACACCTCGTTTTCAAATCTCCTTTTGAAAACTACGAAAATCACGTACCCGAAACATGTATATAACCGAGAAAATGCGTAAAAACCCCACTTTTACCCAAAAACCACGGTTTAAAACATGTAAACCACATTTCATGCATTTCTACTCGGTAAAAGCAAGTATAACTGCATATAACACCCTCATAACAGTAGTAGGTCTAAAATCCTATCTCGGAGAGTCAAGAACTCGACGTCATAATGAGAATCCGACTAGATGGATGCGAAGCCGTCGGTATCGATAGCAAGGATCCATGAAGGAATCAACAACAAGCCAAACCCCGGGCCCTCAAATCTAGAAAGAAGGAGGAGAAAAGGGGTTTCTTAGGTCTGAAGAAAGGTTTTGTATAAAAAATTCCGCCACTGGTCTATTTATAAAAAACCAAAAATAACACTGTCCAGTCGACTGAACTAGTGAGTTCAGTCGATCGAACTCCAGATTTGAGGTTTAGTAGACCGAACTGGACCCCCCAGTCGACCGAACTCCCTTACTATTTTTGGTTTATGGTTTGTGAAGCAAAACATGATTTTTGGTCCAAACGCAAGCCAAACGAGTCTCTACCAAATCCCAGAAAGCGCATAACACACTTTTGCACGTTGTTCTACAACTTTTAAAGCATAAACTATGCATCGATGCTATTGATACACTAAAATGAACACATCATATATATAAACAACTAAAAAGATAAGGGTCATGGTCTCATAGTGGGACATTGAAGTTGGCTGGTATGAGAGGGAAATTTGCTCTTTTTGAAAAATATTTTGTTATATTTTATTACTTTATTGTATATTTAATGATGTATATGTACTACATTGTTTAAGAATTATATCTAAAAATTAATTTAATGTATATTTTTAGCTATGAATATTTAAGATTTGAATTCATATAGTAATTTTAGGTGCAGTACTTAATTTTTACATCTTAATTTAAATATAGTATTATTTAGTTGTGGTGGTTGGGGCTAAATTTTAATTTTTGTACAATTTTGTAACTTGGTGTATATTTTTAATTATTTTTATATTATTTTTAATTAAATTTGATGAATTTAGATTTTAAAGCTCAATTTTATGATTTAATATTATTTTATCATTATTTAATTATTTGTATGTTGTATTATGTCTTTTTATGTTAAAATACAAGTTGGCTTAAAATTATATTACTATATTAGGTTGTTATTTTTTATTATAATATTAGGCTACTGATAGATATTTATACATACATATATGCATACATATATATTAAACTACCCTTTGTCTCTTGATTATTTTAAACACTAAAGTGATTTTTACCTTTTTCTTTTGATTTATTTTATTTGGTTGTAAAGAGATATATAATAATTTGTATATAGTATATCTACATATGTTTAATTATATATATAATTAAACATAGTGTATTAATGTTGCTTTTGGATTATTTTAATGGAGATTGTGTGTTGTAGAGAATTAGGATTTATTCATTAATTTATTGTGTTTGTTGTAGAGATTCTCTTAAGTATGTGTGTATACTAAGGCTTGTATTAGAGTTTGTGTGAGTTCATGTTATAGTCACATAATTAATTGTTATGTAAAAAAATTTAATATTATTTATTTATTTATTTTTAAAAAAATTTGAGTGATTGTGACGATGTGGGTGACTACACTACAGCTATACTACCATTGCTATTATTATATCTAAAAATCGGGTCCTTACAATCTACCTCCCTTAAAATAAATTTCATCCCCGAAATTTTGTGTCGTACCTTCGTTCGTAAATAACTGTGGGTAGTTGACTCGCATGGGGTATTCACGTTTCCAAGTTGATTCTTCAACTCCTCAATATCTCCATAGCACGCGTACGAGTGGAATAGTTTTTCCTCTAAGCACTTTGTCGCGGAGATCATGGATCTTTATCGGTTTTTTCTTCGAAAGTCGCATCTTGGTCGATTTGGAGCTCCACCCAGTTGATGGTGTATGTCAAATCAGGTTCGTACTTCCGCAGCATGGAGACATGGAATACATTGTGAACATTTGCAAGTTGAGGTGGCAAGGCTAGCTAAGTGGTAGGCGGCTGCTCCCACTCTAGCTAGGATCTCGAACAGGCCGATATACCTAGGTGATAGCTTTCCTTTCTTTTCGGATCGAATCACTCCTCGTTGCGGCTGGATCTTGAGATATACGTTGAATTCCAGAGGTCTCCGTCGTTGATCGGCGTAGCTCTTCTATCGACTCTGAGCAGTAGTAAGACGTTGTCGAACCAACTTGATCTTTTCGGTGGTCTCGAGCACGATGTCTGGTCCTAGCAAGCTAGTTTCTCTGGTCTCTGCCCAACACAAGGGCGATCTGCATGGTTGGCTATAGAGCGCTTCGTATGGTGGCATACCAATATTGGCTAGGTAGCTGTTGTCGTAAACGAACTCAACAAGCTGTAGGTGCTTCTCCCAACTTCCTTTGAAGTCCATGACGCAAGCTCTCAGCTCATCTTCTAGCGTCTGAATGGTGCGTTTGGATTGTCCATCAGTCAGAGGGGTGAAAGGTTGTGCTAATGCAAAGCTCCATTCCCAAAGCTGTCTGTAGGCTACGCTAAAATCGTAATGTAAAGCGGGTGTCTCGGTCAAAAACGATATAAGTTAGAATCCCATGCAGGTGGACTATCAATCGAATCTAGTTCTGGCTTAGGGTTTCCAAGGTGTCGGAGGGTCCAACAGGTAAGAAGTGTGCGGTCTTAGATAGGCGATCCACAGTAACTCAGATCCCGTCGTCTCCCTGAGGCAATCTTGGTAACCTGGTGACAAAGTCCATCGTAATGTGCTCCCATTTCCATTCTGGTATCTCTAATGGTTGTAGGGTTCCTCCCAAGTTCTGAAGTTCGACTTTGATTTGCTGACATGTGGGCATCGGGCGACGTAGTCAGCGACATCTTTCTTCATGCTGCTCCACCAATACTCCCTCTTCAGGTCCTAGTACATCTTAATTCCCCAAGGGTGCACTACGAAGGGCGACCGATGAAATTATTTCAGGATGTTTTCTCGTATTTCGTTGATGTTGGGAACAAAGAGTCGACCTTGAAATGTCAGGTACCCATGCTTATCCATTGTCCATCCAGGCTTTGACTCCTCAGTTATTAGGTGCTACCAGATATACTCAGCTTCTTAGTCATGTTTCTGCGCATCTAGAACGTGCTGACGCAGGTTGGATGTTGCCACTGTCAATACAAAACAAGATCCCAGATATACTCATCTTCTTAGTCGTGTTTCTGCGCATCTAGAGCGTGCTGACGCAGGTTGGATGTTGCCACCGTCAATACAAAACAAGATCCCTCCTTCAGTTCAGTCAGTTGCAACCAAAATTTCCAAGTGTTTTCTTCATCTTCCATTCCTGGGCGGTGATATAGGCCAACTGGGGCCTTGTCTTTCTACTCAACGCGTCGACTACTACATTGGCCTTTCCAGGGTGGTAGGCCAAGGTGAAGTGTAATCCCTTGAAGCTCTTGTGGTCTGTGAATAGTTCAAACTTCTCCCCGTACAAATAATGCCTCTAAGACTTCAGTGCAAAAACAACGGCTGCCACTTCTAGATCGTGAGTAAGGTAGTTTTGTTCATGTGCTTTCAGTTGTCTTGATCAATATGCTACAACTCTATCGTTCTGCATTAATACACATCCTAAACCTTCCTTTGGCGCGTCATAGTAGACGGTGTATCTGATGTTGCACTCCAGTATAACCAAGACGGGGGAACTCGTCAACCTCTTATTAAGTTCCTTAAAAGATGATTCACACTTCCCATTTCATTCAAACTTCACTCCTTTCTGAGTTAATCGAGTTACTATAAATCGTCGATAGTAACTAGCGAGCCCAAGGAAACTACAAATCTCGAATACATTTCTCAACTGCCTCCATTCCATAACTACTTCAATCTTGGTTGGATCTACTGTTATCCCTTCCTTAGATACGATGTCTCCTAAAAACTTTACTTGATTCAACCAAAACTCACACTTGCTAGCCTTGGCATAGAGTTGTGCTTCCCTCAAAGTCTATAGGGTCATTCTCAAATGTTATTTGTGTTCTTCTTCTGATCGGGAGTAAACCAAGATGTCATCAATAAATACTACCACAAACTGGTCAAGGTACGGTTGGAAGAGTCGATTCATTAGACTCATGAACAATCCAGGGGCATTCATGAGGCCAAGAGGCATAACTACAAACTCATAGTGGCCATATCAAGTTCTGAAGGCGGTCTTCGGTATATCTTCTTCCTTCACTTGCAACTGATGGTATCCAAATCTGAGGTCGATCTTCGAGAAGTGTGTCGTGCCTCTAAGTTGGTCAAAAAGGTTGTCGATTCAAGGTAAAGGATATCGATTCTTAATCGTTACTCGATTTAACTGCCTGTGATCGATGCATAATAAGGGGGTTCCATCTTTCTTCTTAGCAAAGAGCGCTAGTGCCCCCCAGGGTGAGGTGCTGGGGCAAATGAATCCCTTACAGAGCAACTCCTCCAACTGTTCTTTCAATTTTTTGATTTCTACAGGTGCCATGCAGTGTGGGGCAATAGGGATGGGGGCGATTCCAGGCTGAAGCTCAATAGAGAAATCGATCTCCCATCGTGGTGGGAAACTTGGGAGTTCTTCGAGAAAGGCATCTTTGTACTCACAGACTAGCTGTGGCAGCTCTACCTCGGGCTGAAGGTCTGTGCTAGCAAGAAAGCAAGCAACTATACCGAGGATATCGGGGTGTCGGGTTTGGCATGTGGTCATCATCTGGGGATCTTGTCCCTCACCCTGAATCCGTACTGGGGTTTTATCTTCAGTGTAAGCTTCAATTCTTATCTGGTAGCAGTCAATGAAGGACCAGTGGGAAGATAACCAGTCCATGCCCAAGATGACATCGTAATCAACTAGGTCTATAACCCGTAGGTCACAAGACAAGCTATTGTCAGCTATGCGTAGTGTGCACAATCTACAGATGTGATCTACCCTCACTTGACTTCCTACTGGCGTGGCCACATAGAGCTTGAGACAAAGGTTTTGATTATGTGTAGGGATCTCATGCATGCAGTAGATATGAACAAATGTGATGCGCGAGAATCAAATAAAACCTTCACCAAGGTGTTGAAGAGTGCAAAAATACCTTAGATTACTTGATAGTCTTCCTCATCTTCTTGTCCTTGAATCGCGAAGACTCGTCCTCCATTGTTGTTGCAGTTCTCATTCCTTTCCTGTTACTGCGGTTGTTGAGATCCCCGAGGACCTTGATTGATAACTCATGTTGGCCTCCCTCTTTGAGGCTATTGGTGCCCTACCTGTTGGGGCTACTGATTGGGCAAGCACTACCCTCCTTGCTGTTGTTGCTGGTATTGTTGGTGCAGCTGCTGCCGATATATGTTGTTGAGGTTGCTGCTGGTATTGTTGCTGGGGTTGCTGCTGAACACGATTCTACAAGAATCCTTGGTTATTTCTCTTCTGTTCCTAAAGGCACTCTCACTTCTTGTGTCCTTCTTGTCCACATCCAAAATAAATATAACCTACTCCTTGTCGCTGCCCGTTACCTCTACTGGTCGACTGGTTTCTCTGATAAGGTCCCGCATTCGGGCGACTGCAGTTGGGCGATTGATGCACTGGTCCACCTCATGAGGTTCTCGCTCTAAAAGTAGAGTGGTATCCACGACCTCTGCATACGTGGTTAGGCACATGCCGATTAGATGTCCTCGGATGGCGGGTTCCAAACCCCACTCAAAGCGTCGGGCTTGGTACAACTCGATGGGAGCGATGGCGACGGCGTAGCGTCCTAGCTCTTCAAATCTGGCGGCATATTCGGCAATGGTCATCTTGCTCTGTTTCAACTCCAAAAATTTGTTGAATCATGTCCTGCTTTAAGACGTCTAGGAAGTACTTTTGGACAAAATGCTCTTCGAACTACGCCATGGTGTTGACTTCCTTAACATTTTTGATGGAGTTCCACCAGTGATTTGCTTCTCCCTCAACCTGATACGTTGCTATGGCCACCCGATCAATCTCTTTGCGTACATCCATTGTATCTAACACCTTTTTAATCTGTTCAAGCCATCCTTCTGCCCCTTGAGGGTTAGCTCCCCTTGAAAAGGTCAGTGGTCAGAGTCTGCGAAATTTTGAGAACATGGCTATACGTCTAGGAATAGCTGGGAGAGGTAATACAGGTGCAGGGTCCTATCCAGGTGCTGGCTGGCGTAAGGTGTCTATGAGTTCACGTAGACTGTCGCGGATGTCGTCGTTCCTGCCTTACCTAGGTGGCTTGAGTACGGACACAAGCTCTAAAGGTGGGCGTCCTCTGCCTCGGCTCATCTTGATTAAAAGAAACCAAGGGTTAGTCTCATTATTTAACTTAAGTTTTTTTTAATTGAGCTTTGTATGGTTTTATTATTAGTGTTGCTATTGGTTTGATGTCTTGATCTGTATAGAAAAATGACAGCAGGAATAACATGAATCAAAGAAGAATATATGCGACATGATGGAAACAGAACATAGCAGCACTATTCATTCATAAGATAAAGAAACAGTACATAAAGTCATTCAAATATGAGGGGACATAGCAGAACATAAACTATTCAGGGAAAAGTATAACCACACCATCAAGATCAAAATACAGCAAATAGCCCAAAAGCCATGTCCCTAGTGTCTACCCCAAACCCGAAGAGAAGCCTAATAAGTATCTTTGCTGACATCCTCCTCGTCTGATGTGTCGTCGTTGGCGCTGACTGGAGGAGCTTGAGGTATCGAGGCCTATCGAGGTGAAACAAGAGAGTACTCTCGGGGGTAGGTGGGGGATCGAGGGGTGTAAACGGGAGAGGAACGGCTGGTGGTGTCGAGGTAGCCCTTGAATGAGGTTGGGGAGTAGTCTAGTGAAGCTAGTGGTGAAGCTGGTGGTGTCTACACTCGGGTATATCTAATTAGACTACGAGGCTGAGGTGGCGAATGCACCACTGAGTTGGAGGAGTCAACCTCCTTGCCCAATGGTCATGGGTAGAGGTTGATAGGGGCATAGACTGTTGGATCAGCCGCCATAGCTCGAAGCCGCTCCAAGGTGCGTTCATGATGGATCATCTGGTGGGCGCGTTGGGCCTTCCGCAGGGTGTTTCCAACTCTCCTCTTTAACATTGCCTTGTACTCGCGATCGATCATCCGCGGGTAGTCCTCTCTCACCTTCCAAATGTGTCGAATAATGTTGCACTCTACCCTCCATCCGAGTAGGGTCGATGGGAACAATGCAATTCACCTGGAAGCGAAAGGGTCCCTAAGAGTCAAAACTAACATGTGAATCTGACAACGATGATGCTGATGGTGGGGCAGACCTACAAGAAGAAGATGGTGATGCCATCCTACAATGAAACAAGAGAACGGTGTTAGTTTTTAGCAAACTATTAGTTCAAAGTTTCATATCTAGAGCATGATAATAAGAAAGGGTCTAACTAAGTCTAAAAGTTCAAGTCTCAAAGTCTAAGCCTAGGTCAACGGTCACATGGGTAAGGGTTGAACCTAAGCTCTGATACCAAACTGTGACGCCCCGAAACTCATAGACATCTAGAGCGATAATTAGCTAATAATGGTGCAGAATGGTAATAAGCGATTAATACTCATCAATGCAGGAAAGTAAGAATACCATAAGTTTAAGGTTACAGATCCAAAATAAAGTGTATGTATTAGAAAATATTAAAGAAAGCAACACTAAGTCCGATAAGCTCAAAAAGAAATCAGGGGATGCAGACTGGTAGAGTTCTGGATCATGGTAGCAACGGTTCCACCTCCTCTGGCACAAGGTAGTTGGCAGGAACTTCTACTACGTCAAAACCTTGCATAGAATGCCGTGAGCTAAAGCCCAGAAGGAACAACATAATTATACAAAAATTTCTCCAAGTACAGGTCAACACATAGCAAACAGGATGACAAAATAAGTATAACAGTGAGCAAGGATGTGAATGATGCAACCAATTTAAATTTTCTCATCCAATTTGAACTTAAATTATTCTAAGTTCAACCCACCCGGGAAAAACCATCCTAAACCCCATGATCCCTTTCACGCTGACCAAGTCTGCCGACCGATAAAGAGCGTTCTTTAAGCGGTGGAATGACTACGTAGGAGACTAAGTGTTCAGCCGGGTCATCACTTACAGCAAGGGCGTGGACAGGCCAACACTTTCGTCCCTCGACTCTCAGGTAAAGGTCAAATGCGGGATCATAAAATCTAACTCCTATTATTACGCCATCCGAACCGACTTCACCAATAATACAGTTTATAACAACGTGCATTTAGCACTAAGGGCAAAACCATTCAAAAATAACCGAGGCATGAAGCCACAATTTCTCTAAGTGTTATTATAGCACCCTAAAGTTCAATTTCATCTCTTTCTCAAAATCTTTATGTGAACCCTATAAAACCCACCCAACGATGATGTGGTATGATATTATATGCTAAAGTTACTATTTTTCAACATACATAAAAATTCATGCATGGATATGATTATTTAGCATAAAAAATGTACCATTAAATCTAAAGTCACCTCAAAATGCTTAAGCTAAAAATTACAATGTGCGAAGACCGGCGATTTAACTAAATTTGCTTGTAAATAAATCAACTACTAAAATTATGCCAATATATCAAGACAAAATTATACCTTCTAATTATTTAATCATGCATAACCCAACATAGGAAAACCCAAATCAATAGCATTAACACTAAATCACATTTAACCACAGTCAGGATTTTCATATTTTAGCTATTGGTTTTAGAGATTTTAAAATACTTTGACTTGGAAATAAAATCTGAGAATTGGTAGGCACCTGATTTGAGATGTTCTGAACACTTTTATGCTTTACACTTTTTCGAATTTTGCCTCTAAGGCCTTGGGTTTAACAAAACAAATATCTGTGACAGTGGAGAGAAAAATTTTCAGAACAGTGACTTGAAAACTGATTGGCTTCAAAAATAGAAATGATGACTTAGACTTAAACATTCATTTTTAAAAATTTTTACAGTGGTAGATCTATGAGTTTTGAAGCTCTAGGACTTGACCTTGTATTTGTTTTATTTTTCTTGAATTTATTATAAATATTCTACTAAACAGTATCTAGATTTGACACACTTTGGGAGAATCATTTTCATTTCTCTATACACATGAAAACAGGATGATTCTAGTAGGATTAGAAAGATAAGACGTTTATTTATCTAACCACATAAAAATCACACCGAGAGTTTACTTCTACAGGAAATGGCATGAATTTGAAGTGGTCTATCCAAATAGCCATTTTAACCCAATTTACTTCTCTATTTTTAGAAAAATAAGGGGAAAGATTTGAACCTCAAGAACATTTGTGCATGCAAATAATACAAACATGAAATGACAGTAAAAAGTTCAGAAACTTTTGATGAGTCTAAATCACTCAAACAAAATAGGAAAAATTAAATTCTTGACAAAAACCCTATGTTGACATATTTAAGTATAAAGAAAATAGGTATTTTCTAGGCTCCTAGGCCCATGGCCCTTGCATGCATGGCTATATCTCTTATATATATGGCTTAT
The DNA here is from genome assembly GCA_034768845.1 of Heliamphora exappendiculata. Taxonomy (NCBI): domain Eukaryota; kingdom Viridiplantae; phylum Streptophyta; class Magnoliopsida; order Ericales; family Sarraceniaceae; genus Heliamphora; species Heliamphora exappendiculata. The sequence goes on along the minus strand of JAOTRH010290074.1, from coordinate 24,132 downwards.
ATATTAGATATATATCATTTCCATGGATCAGAAGCAAAAGAAAATGATAGATGATTGAGGAGAAAGAATAAAAGGAGAAAATATATTTAAAATCACATCTCATAGTGTTGAACATGGATCTTGAACCTAAATGTGTTTAGGAGCTAAGAAGACCTTAGAATATGGAAGATAAGTGTATAAGAATATTGTTCCTACCTTGGATATGCTTGATGGATGATGTATATGGATGCTCCTTGAACAAGAATACCAAGAATACTTGAAGAACTTGATGAACACACTCTAGGTCTTTCTTCTCTCTCTCTAACACACTCGTACAAACACTTAGAGAAAAAATATATATAACACAAGAGGGAGAGGGAGAGAGGGTGCCTAAAATGAGGGGGTTTGGTGGTCTTTTTAAAAATATTTTTTTGTAGCTAAAATAGGTTTATAATATGTATGTAAGGCCTATAAAATCTATAGCCACTAAAAACCCATGCATGTCTAAAAGTTATGATACAAAATAATAAAATAAAGGGGCTTGAGTGTGAGACACTCAAGTTGGCTGGCATGAGAGGGAAATTGGGTCCATTTTTTAAAATTTTGTTATATTTTATTATTTTATTGTATATTTAATGATATATATGTACTATATTACTTGAAGAATTGTATCTAAAAATTAACTGAATGTATATTTTTAGTTATGAATATTAAAAATTTGAAATAATATCGTAATTTTGGGTATAGTACTTAATTTTACATCTTAATTTAATTATAGCATTATTTAATTGTGATGGTTGGGCCTAAATTTTAATTTTTATACAATTTTGTAACTTGGTATTTATTTTTAATTATTTTTATATTATTTTTAATTAAATTTGATAAATTTAGATTTTAAAACTCAATTTCATGATTTAATATTATTTTATCATTATTTAATTATTTATATGTTGTATTATGTCTTTTTATGTTAAAATACAAGTTGGCTTAAAATTATATTATTATATTAGGTTGTTACTTTTGATTATAATATTAGGTTACTTGTAGAGATTTATACTTATATATATATATATATATATACATATATATTAAACTACCTTTTATCTTTCGATTATTTTAAACACTAAATAACTTTTATTTTTGCTTTTGATTTATTTTATTTGGCTGTAAAGTGATATATAATAGTTTATATGTAATACATCTGCATATGTTTATATATATATATATTTATTTATTTATTTATTTATTTATATATTAATGTTGCTTTTGGATTAATTTAATGAAGATTGTGTGTTGCAGAGAATTAGAATTTATTGATTAATTTATTGTGTTTGTTGTAGAGATTCTCTTAAGTATGTGTGTATACTAAGACTTGTGTTAGAGTTTGTGTGAGTTTATATTATAGTCACGTAATTAATTGTGATATAAAAAAATTATTATTATTTATTATTTATTTATTTAAAAAAATTGAGTGATTGTGACGATGTGGGTGACTACACTACAGCTATACTACCATTGCTATTATTATATCTAAAAAGCGGGTTCTTACAATCTACCCCCCTTAAAATAAATTTCATCCCCAAAATTTTGTGTCGTACCTTCGTTCGTAAAAAACTGTGGGTAGTTGCCTCGCATGGGGTCTTCACGTTCCCAAGTTGATTCTTCAACTGCTCGATGTCTCCATAGCACACGTACGAGTGGAATAGTTTTTTCTCTAAGCACTTTGTCGTGGCGATCAAGGATCCTTGTCGGTTTTTCTTCGAAAGTCGCGTCTTTGTCGATTTGGAGCTTCTCCTAGTTGAGGGTGTATGTCGGATCAAGTTCATACTTTTGCAGCATCGAGACGTGGAATACATTGTGAGCGTCTACAAGATGAGGTGACAAGGAAAAGTGGTAAGCGACTCCTCCCACTCTAGCTAGGATCTTGAACGGGCCGATATACCTAGGTGATAGCTTCCCGTTCTTTCCGAATCGAATCACTCCTCGTTGCGGCTGGATTTTTTCAAATACGTGGTCTCCTACATTGAATTCCAGAGGTCTCCGTCGTTGGTTGGTGTAGCTCTTTTGTCGACTCTAAGCGGTAGTAAGACGTTGTCGAACCAACTTGATCTTCTCGGTGGTCTCGAGCACGATGTCTGGTCCTAGCAAGCAGGTTTCTCTGGTCTTTGCCCAACACAAGGGCGATCTGCATAGTCGGCTGTAGAGCACTTCGTATGATGGCATACCAATTCTGGCTCGGTAGCTGTTGTTGTAAGCGAACTCAACAAGCAATAGGTTCTTCGCCCAACTTTCCTTGAAGTCCATGACGTAAGCTCTCAGCATGTCTTCTAACGTCTGAATGGTGTGTTCGAATTGTTCATCGGTTTGAGGGGTGAAAGGCTGTGCTGAAGCAAAGCTCCGTTCCCAAAGCTGTCTGTAGGCTATGCCAAAATTGTGATGTAAAGCGGGGTTCTCGATCAGAAAAGATAGAAGTCAGAATCCCGTGCAGGCGGAGTGTCTCTCGAATGTATTTTTGGCTTAGGATTTCCAAGGTGTCAGAGGGTCCAACTGGCAAGAAGTGCGCGATCTTAGTTAGGCGATCCACACTAACTCAGATCCCGTCGTGTCCCTAAGGTAATCTTGGTAACCATGTGACAAAGTCCATCGTAAAGTGCTCCCATTTCCATTCTGGTATCTCTAATGGATGTAGGGTTCCTCCCGGCTTCTGATGTTCAGCTTTGATTTGCTAACAGGTGAGGCATCGGGCGACGTAGTCAGCGACATATTTCTGTTGGAGGCAAAACTGTCAAGATCATTATTTTTGAAAACGATTAATCGGTAAAAAATTAACTGGATGGGTAAACGTCAAAACAGGTTCTAGATAAAATTTTTGATGAAAAACGATCAAAATAAAACCCGTGCAACCAGAGTTACTTTAGAAGAATACCACTTGTAGATCTAATCTTTAACTACGACTTGATTAAGAGTTGAAGCTCCTGTATGATCTTCTACCGTATTCCCTTATGCGATCCTTTAACGCAGTGTAGGCTACGATCCTCTGAGAACTTGTACCGGCAGAACCCCGATATATTTTTTAACTCTTGAAAGACAAAAATAATATATCAAGAATGATATGAAAATCAATCAAAATTGGTTCAGCCTACCTACATATATATAAGGCTACAATAGGGACTTGGGGAGTAATTATGAGTAGTACTTCCAGTGGAACACAGATACCTACGGGTGATTTCTACAATTATGGAAAGACGCAGCGATTTCATGCAATTTTCATAAAATAATGAATTACAGTTCACACCACTAAAGAACTATAACTGCACTCTGACCTATAATTTCAAGACCTTCTTGCATTGAGTTCCTGTTATTAAATGCTTACCATTTCTCCCCACATTAAGATTCTCGTTACCCGCCAATTAAATTTAATTTAATCGGCATCTTCATATTTCTTAAGCCCTTCCGCTTAACTTATTTAACCGCTGAATAATTAAATTCACCTGTAGGGTTTAGCCCGGTCAAAACTTATAAGCATCCTTAAGGGGTATCGTCAATCCCGATCTTTCGGAACGTGAATTCTGTCAATAATGAATATTTACCAAATAAATAATATCGCTATCCAACTCACCGAAAATATAGACCCATATAAAATTGCACCCTCTAATGAATAAAACAACGAATATTAAATATATGCAAATCAATAATTATTTTCAGATTAAGAGGATAAGCACTATTCATAATAATCTTGGAGTGTGAATTAATTTACATAGTTAGTAGTTAGTACTAAATTAATTACCCCAAATATACCATTCAATCTAGATAAAGTTGACTGGCACAGGGAGTCGAAACAATAGACGACGTTATTATATGTTCCCTGTAATCAAAGCAGGCCTATTAAAACTCTGTGCCATAGTCGTATCAATGGTATGTCCATTTCTATATAAACAGTGAATATAAAACTTATATTCTGCAAGAACCTAAAATTTAGTCTTCTGTGTGTAAGTCGTACTCTATACACCAGATTAAATACTATACAGAATATCAGACATCCATGCATAACAAATAAATGATATACATATATTACTCATAAAGATTCTCATAAAATGAAAAATTAATTTTATTAAAAATAAAATTAAATACTAAAAATTTGGTTTTCAGTATAGCAACTCTAACAATCTCCCACTTATACTCAAAATCATATTGCTATACATCTGACTCCCTTACCCTCTGCATGACTATCAAAAGTATTAGCCGGTAAGCTCTTTGTAAAATGATCTGTAAGGTTATCTCTTGATGCAATCTTGGTCACAGCAACATCACCTCTCCATATAATTTCTCGTATCTTGTGATACTTACGCTCAATGTGCTTGCATTTCTTATGGACCCTTGGCTCCTTCGAGTTTACAACCGCTCTGCTATTGTCACAGTAATGTGTAATACCCGATTGAACAGAAGGTACCACCTCTAGATCCATTAGGAAGTTCCTGAGCTAAACGGCCTCCTTGGCTACTTTAGAAGCTAGCACATACTCGGCCTCCATGGTGAAATTAGCAATGCAGGACTGGTTGATACTCCTTCAACTTATAGCTCCACCTCCTAAGGTAAACACATATCCTGAGATAGACTTGCGAGAATTCCTGTCAGACTGGAAATCTGAGTTTGTGTACCCCAAAGGTACTAGACTGCCTGCTTGGTAAACCAATATATAATCCTTAGTCATTTTTAGGTACTTGATTATATTTTTTACCGCAGTCCAATGCTCCTGCCCCAGGTTAGACTGATATCAGCAAATCATGCCAACGGTAAAGCAGATGTCAGGTTTAGTGCAAAGCATAGCATACACGAGGCTTTCTACGGCCGAAGCATAAGGAACTGCCTTCATCTTCTCTATCTTATCAGGTGTCTTAGGACAGTGATCATTGGATAGAGTGATTCTATGCCTGAAAGGGAGAAACCCTTTCTTAGAATCCTGCATGCTAAAGTGAGTAAAGAAATCATCGATATACTTTGCTTGTGATAAACCCAACATCTTTTGTTTTAAATCTTGCATAAGCTTGATCCCAAGGATGTGAATGGCTTCTCCCAAGTCCTTCATATCGAACTGCCTAGATAACCATACTTTAACTGTAGATAATGCCCCCACATCATTTTCGATGAGCAAGATATCGTCTACATAAAGTACTAAGAAAATTACCACGCTTCCGTCGCGCTTCTTGTACACACAGGACTCATTCGGACTTTGATCAAAACTATAAGATTTTATAGCTTGATCAAACCGAGTGTTCAAGACCTCGATGCCTGCTTAAGTCAATAAATGGATCTCTTAAGCTTGCACAACATGTGCTCCTGGCCCTTTGCAATGAATCTGTCAGGTTGTATCATATAGATACACTTGTCAACACTTTCATTAAGGAAAGCTGTCTTGGCATCCATTTGCCAGATTTTATAATCGAAATATGTGAAAATGGATAAGAGAATCTGGATATACTTAAGCATGGTTACCGGCAAAAAGATTTCCTCATAGTCGATCACTTCTTTCTGAGTGAACCCTTTAGCAACAAGCCTAGTTTTGAAGGTTTCAACATTCCCGTCTACTCCTCTCTTTTTCTTGTAAATCCACTTGCATCCAATGGATTTTATCCCTTCGGGTGGCTCAATAATTTTCTAGACCTGATTGGAATAGATAGATTCCATCTCTGAATTCATAACCTTTTGCCAAAAATCTACATATTTGTCTTGTAATGCTTCATTGTAGTTACAGGGCTCGATATCTAGTTCTGCTGGGATCTTATCATAAGACTCTCCAAAGAACATATATCGGTCAAGTTGATGAACAACCCTCCCACTACAACGAGGCACTACCTGTGTCTTTGTACTAGCAGTAACAGGCTGTGCATAATCTAAACCCTGTGCATTAGCACCCTTTTCTTGATTTTTACCTGTCCCAATAATCCTCCCACTACGACGAGGTAATGGAATAACAGTAACTTGTGGTTCCTCCTCCGTTCTACTGGCATTTTCTCTCAGTTCTTCTAGAATAATTTTGCTATTGGGCCTGTGGTCCATAATATAATCCTCTTCCAAGAATCGGCCATTGGTGCTAACAATGACCTTCTGATCCTTATGATTACAAAATAGACCACATTTCATTTTCCTGGGATACCCTACAAAGAAACAGACTTCTGTCCTCAGTTCGAATTTACTCGCGTTCCCTTTCAGCACATGTGCTGGATACCCCTAAATTCAAATGTGTTTCAAACTAGACTTACGCCCGGTTCACAATTCTGTGGGAGTAGAAGGTACTGAATTAGAAGGTACCAAATTCAGAATATAAGTCGTTGTCTCTAAAGTGAGTCCCCAAAACGAATGTGGTATACTTGAATAACTCATCATTGACATTACCATTTTCATAAGAGTCCTATTCCTTCTTTCTGCTACACCATTTTGCTGTGGAGTGCCAGGTGCAGTCAACTGAGATGTAATCCCCTCTGATGATAAGTAGTCCTTAAACTCTCTAAAGAGGTATTCTCCACCATCGTCAGATCGTAGTGATTTGATACTTTTACCAAGATGCTTCTCCGCCTCCACCTTGAATTCTTTGAATTCTTCAAAGCATTCAGACTTACGGTACATTAGGTAAATGTATTCATACATTGAGTAGTCATCAATAAAACTGACAAAGTACTCAAAGCCACCTCTAGCCTGGATTGTCATAAGACCACACACATCAGAATGAACTAGCTCCAACGGTTCTTTAGCTCTATAGCCTTTGGCCAAAATGGGCATCTTGATCATCTTACCCTCTAAGCAAGATTCACAGACTGAAAGTTCCTCCACTTCCAATGAACTCAAAATTCTATCTCCTACCAGTCTGTTTATCCTTTTTAGATTAATATGTCCCATGCGTAAGTGCCAAAGAAATGTTTGGTTCATTAAAGAATAAAACTTTCTTTTATACGGTAAATTAGATGTGTTCTTTATTTCAGTTAGTTGTAGTGTAGGAGAGATTGGAGTAATAATATAAAGATTATCCACCAATGTATCATAAAAGATAACCCGTTTATTATTCTTAATAACCACATAGTTATTAAAATAAACAAAATATCCGTCTTTATCCAATCCAAAAATGGAAACTAAGTTTCTTCTAATGGCAGGTACATAAAGACAATCTCTCAATATTAAAATCCAATCTCTACCAAAATTGAGAGTGACATCTCCTACTGCAACTGCTGTTACCTTTGTTTTATTGTCCATATGCAGTAAAATCTCCTCATCACTAAGTTGTCGGATTTTCTAGAACCCCTGCAATGAATTACAGGCATGATTAGTGACTCCCGTATCTACACACCAGGTACCGGTAGATAACACCACTAAACATGTTTCTACAACCAGTGAACAGAAATTACTGTGTTTGTTCTGCCTTTTGAGAAATACTGGACATAGTTTTTTCTAGTGTCGGGTCTGGTTGTAGTGAAAACATCTATTTTTTAGTTTTTTCACACCAGTCCATGGCCCACTACCTACCCTGAAAAATGTGTCTCCCTGTTTCTGAATCTTTTTCTTCTTCATGCCTTCCGGCCCCGAGGAAGAACCTTTTTCTGAAACAGACACATTTTCTGGTATTGAAGGAATACCATTTGTAGTTAAAGTTATATCCAAGTTACATTTCCAGTCAACAAAATTTGGTCCCGTAAGTTTACTTTCTTTGAGTATTGAAGAAAGTGGGTTGAAATCTATTTTAATCATGAAAATCACATAGTTAAATAAAATCGTTAATTATGATGAGCAAAAATTTAAATTTATTTTAATTTAGTTTTCTCTACCATTTTAAAATTAATTCACCAGCAGCCTAATAATCCGAGAATAGCAAGCCACGATGGGCAAACGTTTACTATCCTTCATAAGACCAGACAGGTCAATTTTTTTTAATTTTACTATCTAAGCAACTGACCATGCCAAGTAAAATTAAATAGCTGACATAGTTTTGGTCCAACATATAATCGCAGGGACTCAGATGGAGAGTATACTATTATATACAGCTAAGTGCTAACCATCACCTAATCCCAAATTAATCGCTTCGCAATGAACCCTTTCGATGGAGAAGTGATTCACACTAACAATTATACAGAATTATCCATAAAGGAGATTTGTACTGGCGATACCGCAATTAATCTGGCCGATAGGGAGGAAGGTCTTACTGCCAATACGCATGGTTTAATTGCTTCGCCTACAAATTGGTGATGGAGACCGCAGAATTTATCTGTGAATACATTTTCTCTCCCACTTAGATTTTTAAAACATTTTTTAGGGTTATAAAAATTCGTTTAATTAAAATAAATTTATTAATTTTGAAAACCACACGATATAAAAGAATCAAGCATCTTTCCGTGTACACGATTATAAAGAATTTAGTTTATCAAACCATCTTTCGAAAGTCACACGATCTGAAAGAATCAAACATCTTTCCGTGTACACGATTTCAAATATTCTGGTTTATCAAACCATCTTTTCATGTTTAAATGCGTAACAAATAAAATTTAATAAATGCAGAATTTTTTCTCTAGCTTTTCAGCTAAGGTAGTGATTAAAGGCATTCATTTATTTTGTTTTGTTTCACATTTTTCGAAAAATAATAATTTATTTCGATTAAATATTTTTTCATTTAATTAACTCAAAATTCAGAATTAATTCTCACATTTTTCAAAGATATCCGATTTTTAAAAAAATCATCTTAATCGTGATATTTTGTAAAAATAAATAAAATATCTAAAAATTTTCCATTTAATTAAAATTAGTTAATTAAAAAAACTTAATTTTATTTTTAATTATAAAATATTTTAATTAAAATCAAATATTTAAATTAATTAAATTAACAAGATAAACAAAATCAATAATTATCATCCAAGCAATTAAAATAGATTAAATGCAAGATAAATATAAATTCTAATTTTATGATCCGATTGAAACTCTTGAAAAGTTTCATAATCCTGTTTAAGAAGGCTTGTAGTCTTTCAGTTGCTGCATAATTCTAGCTTTTCTGGTTGTATTAGAATTTCTCAAAACTTGTAATCTCCCGTCTCTGCAGTGTTTTAAAAAATAAAACACCTAGAATTACTCTAAACAGCCGCCCAAACTATTTCGAAAATTGCCACAATTAGGATTGCTTTTACGCCAAAATCGGCTATTGGAAGTTAAACTGAATGGAATCCTTTTGCAACATAGTTTCCTTGCTTAAATCATGGAAAACCAATGGCTTAGTGAAGCTTGGGAAAACCACTATTGGCCATTGGCTTCTTGCGCCTGGGCTACTGCTGCGGTTTGTAATTCCACTAAAGCTTTGCAATTCGGTGCTTGGAAAACCTTACCCTGTGCACCACTATTATGCGCCTCAGCTTGGGATTGCGCACTGTTGTGTGCGCTAGGAGAAGGGAGCCACTGCCGCTCCTTGTGCTCGCAAACTGCCGTGAACAGTGCCTCCTGGTGACTGGCGATTTTGGGAATTGCTTGGAAGGAATTGCTTTGGGTGCTTACTACCCATGGTTTGGAAACCACTGCTGCACTGATTGCTTTTGTCTGTTGGCTTGGAAAATAGCTTGGGATGTGCGCCTGGGCTTAGCGCCGAGCATTGGCCGTTCTTACGCCGATGACCACTTCCATTTTTTATTCGAACAAAAATCTGTTTGGCCAAAAAAAATATCGTAGCTTAAAACCACTGTAACCACCACCGGTTGCTGCCGCCAACCACCGCCGTTTGTTCCACCATACTTGTTCTTCTTTTTTTTTTCTTTCTAATAAACTAGGAAAAAAACTTAAAGAACATAAAAAAAATTACATCGAAACTTATGTTCTGTAGACTCATATTCGATCTAAAAAATAATTAATCTAACACGGTCAACCCAAGTGGTTAAAAATTAATTAAATCATCATCCATTCAAACCATTCAATCAAACATGAAAAAAATATATGATCAAAAAATCGGGATTAGAACGCTTGCAAAACAAAGTTAGCAAAGTTCTAAATCTACCCGGCCCCGATAACTGTAAACAAAAAACAAAACGGCTCTGATACCAATTTGTTGGAGGTAAAATTGGCAAGAACATTGTTTTTGAAAACAATTAATCGGTAAAAAATTAACTTGACGGGCAAATGTCGAAACGGGCTCTAGATAAAATTTTTGACGAAGAACGATCAAAATAAATTCCGTGCAACCAAAGTTAATTTATAAGAATACCTCTTGGATATCTAATCTTCAACTATGACTTGATTCTGAGTTAAAGCTCCTGTCAGATCTTCTACCGTATTCCCTTATGCGATCCTCGAACGTAGTGTGGGCTACGATACTCTGAGAATTTGTACCGATAGAACCCCGATATATTTTTTAAGTCTTAAAAGATACAAATAATATATCAAGAATGATATAAAAATCAATCAAAATTGGTTCAGTCTACCCTCATATATATAGGACGACAGCAGGGACTGGGGAGTAATTATGAGTAAGACTTTCAGTGGAATACAGATACCTACGGTTGGTTTCTACAATTATGGAAAGATGCAGCGGTTTCTGCAATTTTCACAAAACACAGAATTATAGTTCGCACCATTAAAGAACTATAATTGCACTCTGACCCATAATTTCAAGACCTTCTTGCATTGAGTTTCTATTATTAAATGCTTACCATTTCTCCCCACGTTAAGATTTTCGATACCCGCCAACTAAATTTAATTACTGACAATTTAATTTAATCGGCATCTTTATATTCCTTAAGCCATTCCGCTTAACTTATTTGACCGCCGAATAATTAAATCCACCTACAGGGTTTGGCCCGGTCAAAATTTATAAGCATCCTTAAGGGGGTATCGTCAATCCTGATCTTTTGGGACGTGAATTCCGTCAATAGTTAATATTTACCAAATAAATAATATCGCTATCCAACTCACTGAGAATATAAACCCATATAAAATCGCACCCTCTAATGAATCAAAACAACGAATATTAAATATATGTAAATCAATCATTATTTTCGGATTAAGAGGATAAGCACTATTCATAATAATCTTGGAGTGCGAATTAATTTACATAGTCAGTAGTCAGTACTAAATTAATTACTCTAAATGTCCCGTTCAATACACACAAAGTGTACTAGCACAGAGAGTCAGAATAATAGACGACGCCGTTATCTATTCCCTGTAATCGACACAGGTCTACTAAAACTCTGTGCTACAGTCGTACCGATGATATGTTCATTTTCATCTAAACTATGAACATAAAACTTATATTCTGCAAGAACCTAAAATCTGGTCTTCTGTGTGTAAGTCGTACTCTACACACCAGATTAAATACTATACAGAATATCGAACATCCATGCATAACAAATAAATGATATACATACATTGCTCATAAAGATTCTCATAAAATAAAAAACTAATTTTATTAAAAATAAAATTAAATACTAAAAACATGATTTTCTGTATACCAACCATAACACTTTCTTCATGCCGCTCCACCAATACTCCCTCTTCGGGTCCTGGTACATCTTAGTTCCTTTAGGGTGCACTGCGAAGGGCAACCGATGAAACACTTTTAGGATGTTTTCTCGTATTTCGTTGATGATGGGTACAAAGAGTCGACCTTGAAATGTCAAGTACCCATGCTTATCCATTGTCCATCCAGGCTTTGACTCCTCAGTTATTAGGTACTGCCTGATATACTCGGCTTCTTGGTCATGTTTCTGCTCATCTAGAACTTGCTGATGCAGGTTGGATGTCGCCACTATCAATACAAAACAAGATTCCTCCTTTGGTTCAGTCGGCTGCAATCAAAAATTTCCAAGTGTTTCCATCATCTTCCATTCCTGGGCGGCGATACAGGATAATGGGGCCTTGTCTTTCTGCTCAACGCGTCGGCTACTACATTGGCCTTTCCAGGGTGGTAAGCCAAGGTGAAGTCATAATCCTCAAGGTACTCGACCCAACGGTGCAGCCTCATGTTCAGATCCTTTTGAGAGAACAGGTACTTCAAGCTCTTATGGTCTGTGAATAGTTTGAACTTCTCCCCATACAAATAATGCCCCTAAGACTTCAATGCAAAAACAATGGCTGCCAATTCTAGATCGTGAGTAAGGAAGTTCTATTCATGCGATTTTAATTTTCTCGATCCATATGCTACAACTCTGCCATTTGGCATTAATACACATCCCAAACCTTTCTTTTACGCATCAATGTAGATGGTGTATCCGATGTTGCGCTCCAGTATGACCAAGATGGGGGAACTCGCCAACCTCTTACTAAGCTCATTTAAAGATGATTCGTAATTCCCATCCCATTCGAACTTCACTCCTTTCTGAGTTAATCGGGTTAAGGGCCTTACCAATTTTGAAAAGTCTTGGATAAATCGTCGATAGTAACTAGCGAGGCCAAGGAAACTATGAATCTTGGATACGTTTCTCAGTTGCCTCCATTCCATAATTGCTTCAACCTCGGTTGGATTTACTGCTATCCCTTCCTTACATATGACGTGTCCTAAAAACTTTACTTGATTCAACCAAAACTCACACTTGTTGGCCTTGGCGTAGAGCTGTGCTTCCCTCAAAGTTTGCAGGGTCGTTTACAAATGTTATTCGTGCTCTTCTTCTGATCGAGAGTAAACCAAGATGTCGTCAATAAACACTACCACAAACTGGTCAAGGTACGGATAGAAGAGTCAATTCATTAGGCTCATGAACAATCTAGGGGCATTTGTGAGGCCAAGAGGCATAACTACAAACTCGTAGTGGCCATATCGGGTTCTGAAGGTAATTCTTCGGTATATCTTCTTCCTTCACTCACAACTGATGGTATCCAGATCTGAGGTCGATCTTCGAGAAGTGTGTCGAGCCACTGAGTTGGTCGAAAAGGTCATCGATGCGTGGCAAAGGATATTGGTTTTTAATCGTTACTCGATTTAACTGCCTGTAATCGAGGCATAATCGAAGGGTTCCATCTTTCTTCTTAGCAACGAGCGCTGGTGCCCTCTAGGGTGAGGTGCTGGGGTGAATGAATCCCTTACAGAGTAACTCCTCCCACTGTTCTTTTAATTCTTTGAGTTCTGCGGGTTCCATGCAATGTGGGCCAATAGAGATGGGGGTGGTTCCAGGCTGAAGCTCGATAGAGAAATCGATCTCTCGTTGTGGTGGCAAACCTGGGAGTTCTTCGGGAAAGACATCATTGTATTCGCAAACTACCCGTGGCACCTCTACCTCGGGCTGAAGGTCAATGCTAGCAAGAAAGCAAGCTACTATAATGGGGATATCCGGGTGTTGGGTTTGGCATGTGGTCACCATCTTGGGAACTTGTTGCTCACCCTGAATCCATACTGGGGTTCCGTCTTCAGTGTAAGCCTCAATTCTCTTCTGATAGCAGTCAATCAAGGCCAGGTGGGAAGATAACCAGTCCATGTCCAAGATGACATCGTAATCGACTAGGTTCATAAGCCGTAGGTCACAAGACAAGTTGTTGTCAACTATGCGTAGTGTGCATGAACTACGGATGTGAACTACCCTCACTTGACTTCCTACTGGCGTGGCCACACATAGAGCTTGAGATAAGGGTTCTGATTCTAGGTGTAGGGATCTCATGCATGCAGCATATATGAACGAATGTGATACGCCAGAATCGAATAAAACCTTCACCAAGGTGTTGAAGAAAGTAAACATACCTTAGATTACTTGATAGTCTTCCTCCTCTTCTTGTCCCTAAATCGCGAAGACTCGTCCTCCGTTGTTGTTGTAGTTACCATTCCTTCCCTATTGCTGCGATTGCTGAGGTCCTCGAGTACCTTGATTGATAACTCCTGTTGGCCTCCCTCTCTGAGGCTGCTGGTGCCCTACATGTTGGGGCTGCTGATTGGGCAAGCGCTGCACTCCTTGCTATTGTTGCTAGTATTGTTGGTGTGGCTGCTGTCGATACTATTGTTAAGGTTGCTGCTGGTATTCTTGTTGGGGTTGCTGCTAAACTCGATTATGCCAGAATCCTTAGTGATTATCTTCTGTTCCTGAGGGCACTCTCACTTCTTATGTCCTTCTTGTCCACATCCAAAACAAATATAACCTACTCCTTGTCACTGCCCATTACCTCTACCGATCGGCTGGTTTCTCTAATAAGGTCTCGCATTCGGGCGACTGTGGTTGGGAAGTTGATGCACTGGTCCACCTCGTGAGGTTCCTGCATGATCCTAAAAAATCCTTCGGGAATCAAAAAGCTCTCACTCTAAAAATAGAGTGGTTTCCATGACCTCTACATACATAGGTAGGCGCATGCCGATCAGACGCCGTCAGATGGCGGGTTCCAAACCCCACTCAAAGCACCGGGCTCGAGACAGCTCGATGGGAGCGATGGCGGTGGCATATCATCCAAGCTCTTCGAATTTGGCGGCATATTCGGCGACGGTCATCTTGCTCTGTTTCAACTCCAAAAATTGTTGAATCGTGTCCTGCTTCAGGACGTCTAGGAAGTTCTTTTGGAGAAAATGCTCTTCAAACTACGCTGTGGCGTTGACTTCCCTAACGTTTTTGATGGAGTTCCACTAGTGATTTGCTTCTCCCTCAACATGATATGTTGCTAGGGCCACCTGATTAATCTCTCTGCGTACATCCATTGTATCTAACACCTTTCTGATCTATTGAAGCCATCTTTCTGCCCCTTAAGGGTTAGCTCCCCTAAAAAAGGTCAGTGGTTAGAGTCTACAGAATTCTAAGAACATGGCTATACGTCTAGGAACAGCTGAGGGAGGCGATACAGGTGCAGGGTCCTGTGTTGGTGCTGGCTGGAGTAAGGTGTCTATGAATTCACGTAGAATGTCGCAGATGTCGTTGTTCCTACCTTGTCGCAGTGGCTCGGGTTCGGACACATGCTCTAAACGTGGGCGTCCTCTGTCTCGGCTCATCTTGATTAAATGAAACCAATGGTTAGTCTCATTATTTAACTTAAGTTTTTTCTTTTTTAATTGAGCTTTGTATGGTTTTATTATTAGTGTTGCTATTAGTTTGATGTCTTGATCTTTATGGAAAATGACAGGAGGAATAACATGAATAAAAGAAGAATATATGCAACATGATAGAAATAGAACATAGCAGCACTATTCATTCATAAGAAGAAGAAATAGTACATAAAGTCATTCAAATATGCGGGGACATAGCAGAACATAAACTATTCAAGGGAAAGTATAACTACGCCATCAAGATCAAAATACAACAAAATAGCCCAAAAGCCCTGTCCCTAGTGTTTACTCCAAACTCGAAGAGATGCCTAATGAGTATTCGCATTGAGGTCCTCCTCGTCTGATGTGTCATCGCCTGCACCGGCTGGAGGAGCTTGAGGTATCGGGGCATATCAAGGTGAAACAGGAGAGTACTCACGGGGGTAGGTGGGGGATGGAGGGGTGTAAACGGGAGAGGAATGACCGGTGGTGTCAAGGGATCCCTCGGGTGAGGTTAGGGAGTAGTCTAGTGAAGCTAGTGGTGAAGCTGGTGGTGGTAGCACTCGGGTGTATCTAACTGGACTGCGAGGCTGAGGTGGCGTATGCACCGCTGAGCTAGAGGAGTCAACCTCCTCGTCCAATGGTCGCGGGCGGAGGTTGATAGGGATATAGACTGTTGGATCAGCCGCAATAGCTCGAAGCCGCTCCAAGGTGCGTTCATGATGGATCATCTGGTGGGCGTGCTGGCCCTGCCGCAGGGTGTTGCCAACTCTCCTCTTCAACATTGCATTGTACTCGCGATCGGTCATCTGCGGGTACTCCTTTCTCACCTTCCGAATGTGTCGGATAATGTCGCGCTCTGCCCTCCATCCGATTAGCATCGATGGGAACAATGCAATTCGCTTGGAAGAGAAAGGGTCTCTATGAGTCAAAACTGACATGTGAATCTGACAACGATGATGCCGATGGTGGGGCGGACCTACAAGAAAAAGATGATGATGCCATCCTACAATGAAACAAGAGAATGGTGTCAATTTTTTAGCAAACTGTTAGTTCAAAGTTTCATGTCTAGAGCATGATAATAAGAAGGGGACTAACCACGTCCAAAAGTTCAAGTCTCAAAGTCTAAGCCTAGGTCAACGGTCACGTGGGTAAGGGTTGAACCTAAGCTCTGATACCAAACGGTGATGCCCTGAAACTCGGAGACATCTAGAGTGATAATTAGCTAATAATGGTGCATAATGGTAATAAGTGATTAATACCAATCAATGCAGGAAAGTAAGAATACCATAAGAATAAGGTTACAAACCCAAAATAAAGTCTATATATTAGAAAATATTAAAGAAAGAAACACTAAATCCGATAAGCTCAAAAAGAATTCAGGTGCAGCAGACTGGTAGAGTTTCGGCTCATGGGAGCAACGGTTCCACCTTCTTTGGCACAGGGTAGTTGGCGAAAACTTCTACTGCGTTAAAACCTGGCATAGAATGCCGTGAGCTAAAGCTCAGAAGGAACAACATAATTATACAAAAATTTCTCCAAGTACAGGTCAACACATAGCAAACAGGATGATAGAATAAGTATGACAGTGAGCAATGATGTGAATGATGCAACCAATTTAAATTTTCTAATCCAATTTAAACTTAAATTATTCTAAGTTCTCCCTACCCGAGAAAAACCATCCTAAACCCCATGATCCCTTTCACACTGACCAAGTCTATCAACCGAAAAAAACGTTCTTTAAACCATGGGATGACTATATAGCAGACTAAGTGTCCAGTCGGGTCATTACTGATGGCAAGGGCGTGGACAAGTCAACACTTCGGGCCATTGACTCTTAGGTCAAGGTCAAACGTGGGATCGCGAAATTTAACTCCTATTATTATGCTACCCGAATCGACATTACCAATAATACAGTTTATAACAACATTCATTTAGCACTAAGAGCAAAACCATTCAATAATAACCAAGGCATAAAGCCACAATTTCTTTAAGTGTTATTGTACCACCCTAAAGTTCAATTTCATCTCTTTCTTAAAATCTTTAAGTGAACCCCATAAAACACACCCAATGATGATGTAGCATGATACTATATGCTAAAATTGCGATTTTTCAATTTACATGAAAATTCATGCATGAATATTGTAACACCCCGGTCCAGACCTTAGTAGCAACCACCTAAATTGTAACAACTCGATCCGGATCCTAGTTGTAACTGTCCAGACTATAACTACTCGTAGAACGATCTAAGCCCAAACACTAGTGTTAGCAACAGTTAGTTGACAAGATATTAGGTCGCTACATGAACAACGAAAAACCCTAACTCAACCCGAAACCCTAATTTTAACCCGAAAAATCCTAAAAGAGACTAAGTACTCAGAGGCAAAGTCCTAACATTGAAAAAAGTCTCGAAATAGCTTAAATTAAGTAAATAACACAAAATATTAAATTAAAAATAAAATTTTTTTATAATTAGGGTAAAATGGCCATTTTACCCCTCGTACAGCAAAAAGTCTCAAAAATTTAAAATTTGACACATTGACATCCAAAATCAAATATTTAAATATAATTAATTAATAAAATACAAAATAAAAACAAAAATGACCAAATTACCCTTGCATGGCCGGCCACCTAGGAACTTGTGCCAAAAAAGCTATTTGTTGACTTTTTTAGCTTAAAAATGAGAAAAAAATGTATAAATTAAGTATTATTTTGACCTAATACTTTTTATACAAGTAATATATATAATAATATAATAATATAGCTTAACAAAAGCAAAAAAATAATTATTTAATATCTCTACACAATAAATAAGTTAAAAAATCAATTCTAGTCAAACTAGCTTAATTTAACTTAAAAGTCTACACTTATTTAATTAATTGCTATCAAAATTATGATAAATCATGAAAAGACTAAATAAATTATGAATACATTAATATAATAAGTTTCAGTAGGTTTAGGTTCATAAAATTAATATTTTATGCATTTATATTCACAAAAATGTATTAAAATACAATTTAAAACCCTAATTAATTACCAAAACAGATTTTTATCTTCCCAAACACTGCATGGCTAAAATTTACCTTCTCCAAGTTTGATTTTTGTAAGCCTTGAGCAATTCCCACCTCCCATGCAACCAATGATAATTTAGAAAATTCAAAATTTCTCTTACACACAATAATTATCCCTCTACTTAAATTTTTCTATAAAAACAAGGCCTAAGCCCCTCCATTCTCCTTCATGTGGTACGGCTGAGAGGGTGAGAGAGAGAGTAAAAAAATTATCTAAGTGTCCTAAGAGAGAAGAAGGAGAGAAGAAGAAAGAATGAAGGATGAGGAATGAGGAAAGGATCAAGGAAGGAGCATTGAAGCTAAGTCCTATTCTCGTACAACCATTTGAGGATCCAACAAGGTAAGAAACTCCATTAAACCTTTTGATATTCTTCCCTAAGATATCCCTCCATCCATCTCTATAATAAACCCTAACAAAATAAAACGAAGAAGGAGTCAAAAAGGCATCATAGGAGTGATTTAAGGACTGTTTATGTATGAGTAAGTTTTATATGTATTTGCATGTGTTTATTCTTGAGTTTTATGGCCAAAACATGTTCTGGAGTTTTGATTTATGTGAGCTTATAACATGCATGCAATGAAAATAGGTCACAAATATACACAATATAAGCAAGGCAATCGAAACCCTAAGTAAACTGATTTTCTCGACTTACTTATTTCCTGCCACCAACTTTAAATCATCATAACTAAATGTAGAAATATGTTCTTAAAGTGATTTTTGTGTCCAGATATAGATTTGTGAGTTATATTTCCTACAAAATTGGTTTGAATTAATTTCGTTGTGTGCAACTCCAGATATCTAATTTTTTTCTAAAGAGTATCAGATCTTGACCACTCTAAGTTATAGATCAGAAAACCTTAAGTTAGAATGAGAACCAAGCTTAGGTCAAAACATAAAAGTTGTAGAAGATAAATTTATCTTTCTGTCCACCAAAATTGACCCAAATATATGAAGTCTTGATGGGTCAAAGCCATTCCCAAAGTCTCTGTTAAGGTTCAGTGACTAACAGACCTCTCTATCACACCTTTTTGTGAGACTTAAAACCTAATGTTTTTGAAGCCAATTAGAAAAGTGGAAAACATAAAATTCGTAACTAACATATTAAACTAGTTACTGAACAAAAATTAGACAAAAATACCATCGGATGATAGTCCAAAGGTTTTAAATATTCTCTGTTAAAAACACACTCTACAGACCCTTTTTAGGCTAATTGAACCCTTTTTATAAATTGGCCAAAATATCAAACGTTTTACAAATAGCATGCCTTAGCTCAAAACATGAAACTTGCAGGGAACATATTAAACTAAAATCCTATGAAAAATCAGCGCCATATCCGTTGAATTAATGCTCTAAAACAGTAGCCAACAGAGGCTCAATTTCTATGTATTTCTTTGTAAACTGCAGTCCTAAATCCTTCATCTTGGTACTCTAAATAACACGAAGTGTCTTTTAAAATCCCTATTATTAATTAGACTTTGGGTTGATGCTTAACGAGTATCCTAGTACTTAATGTGGGACCGTTGGCCCGTATAAGGGAGGCTGCTAAACTGGGAGGCTCGCCCCCATGCCGTTGCCATTGAGTAAAATGGTTGAAGCATGTAGCCAAGGTAAGCGTTTACCTTTCGTAACGAGACTAGGATAAGTTAAGTGAGCAATGCCATCAAGTCTATTATGTAATTTCCGGCGTGGAATTCACGATATTGTTCTGGATCTATGTCGGGTTGGGCAACTGCATTGCATTTATCTACATCACGCACTCGCACAATTGTTCTTACATATGCTTACCCTGTTGAAAACGTTAAATTGTCTGTCTATTTGGCCTTAAATTGTATTGGGTATTATACGATATGTATTGTAGGATATTTTTCTGTGAGTTTGTTTGACGATTTAGGAAATTTTCTTCAGGGCTCTAGCTCATGGCATTCGTGCCACAAGTAAAGAAGAAGAACATTTTGAGGAGGGTACGTTCGTAGGAGAAGAAAACCTCGAGGAGCAAGGAGAGAGGCAGGAGTCGGTTAACCTCAACAGTGCTGCTTGAAGATGGAGGATATTTATTTTTTGATTTTTTGTTCAGTTTTCCACGGATATAATGTAACTTTTGTTAAGTTTTTTGGATGATTGTACTTATTAAGTATTTTGAAAAATCTCTGAACCGTTAATGATGTGGTAACTCTCTTATGTATCTATGAATGATCAGCTAGAATATGTCACTTATTTATAGTTACATATGTCCCGACATGTCCGGGGAACGGGGTGTCACAGATATGATTATTTAGCATAAAAAAATGTATCAATTAATCTAAACTCACCTCAAAATGCTTAGACTAAAAATTACAATGTGCACAGACCGACGATTTAACTAAATTTGCATGTAAATTAATCAACTACCATGCAAATATATCAAGATAAAATTACACCTTCTAATTATTTAATCATGTATAACACAACATAGGAAACACAAATCAATAGCATTAACACCAAATCATATTTAACCACAGTCAGGATTTTTAGAGACACATTCATGAAAAGCGAGAAGCCGTGCCGTGGATAGAATGTCTTTCTTAGTGTTAGGACTGCCAAGGGAGTGTATTAGCATAAGTAATAGCTAGAGCGTAAGGAAGTTTTCATGTTTATTGTTTAGTTTCGAAAATATCCCATGCTTTTGGTTGGTAAAGTCAACCCAAAAATTTCTTCTTCCTGAATTGGGAGGTAGAGCTTGCTCACAGGAAGCTGACACCCTTTGTCTCCTAAGATTGATTGTCCGCCAGAGAACTTCACAAGGCCGTAGGATAAGGATCCCTTCCCGTTGCCCTTCCAAGATGTGATCCTTCTTAATAGTAGCCTCCCTTCCTTAGTTCACTAACTCTGAATCGCGTGGATCTAGTTCACCTCTTTTCTATTCTTAACTCTTCGGCACAACCAGGTATCTCAAACATTGATAAGGGAGGAATCCGGCCCCACTAATCTAGCCAATCTCTCGGGTGAAATGTCTGGGATGACATGGATTCTCTTTTGATCTCAAGGCTGCTACCGATTCCTTTCCACCTATAATTGAAAGAGATTCCACAGCTGATGAATTCTTCAGAAAAACGAAGTTATTCAAGTTCTTTTTCCCAAAGAAGTCCCGCTCCGACAGCCCGACGAGTCATCTACTAAAAAGGACCCTCCCTGCAGTGCGCCCCTCCTGACCCCCGCGAAAGATAAAAAAAATGACCCACACAGGCACGAGACACTTGCAACCTGTCACCGGGGACGGCACCCTCTTCAGAGGTGCCCTTGAGACAGAACGCTTGATCTTCCAGTCCGTCTGGACAACGGGAGCCTGGGTTTTTAAAATATTTAGACATGGAAATAAAATCTGAGATTTGGTAGGCACCCTATTTTGGATGTTCTGAACACTTTTTATGTTTTACACATTTTCAAATTTTTCCTCTAATGCCTCGGTTTTAACAAAATAAATTTATGTGAGATTGTAGAGAAAAATTTCCAAAACAGTGGCGCAAAAAATCAGTGGCTTCAAAAATAAAAATCAGAACTTAGACTTGAACATTCATTTTTGAAAAATTTTACAGTGGTAGATCTATGAGTTTAGAAACTTTGGGACTTGACCTTGTATTTGTTTCATTTTTCATGAATTTACTATAAATATTCTACCAAATAGTGTCCAGATTCGACACACTTTGGGAGAATCGTTTCCATTTTCTCTTTACAAATGAAAACGGGTTGATTTTGATGGGGTTAGAAAGATAGGACGTTTATGTATCCAACCACATAAAAGTCACACCAAGAACTTACTTCAAAGGAAATGGGATAGATTCAAAGTGCTATGTCTAAACAGCTATTTTAACCCGATTTACTTCTTTATTGTTAGAAAAATAAGGGAAAAGATTTGGACCTCAAAAAAACCGTGCATGCAAATAATATAGACATGAAACTATAGTAAAAATTTTAAAAACTTTTGATGAGTCTAGATCACTCAAACAAAATAGCAAAAATTGAATTTCTAACAAAAATCCTCTTTTGATAGATTTGAGTATGAAGAAAATAGGTGTTTTCTAGGCTTTTAGGCCCATGGTCCTTGCATGCATGACTACATCTCTCATATATATGGCTTATATTTGAGATATATACCATTTGCATGGATCAAAAATAAAAAAAAATGGTAGATGATTGAGGAGAAAGATTAAAAGTGAAAAATATGTTCAAAACCATCTCATAGTGTTGAGCACGAATCTTAAGCCAACACTACTACACTAATGTTAAAAGATTACACTTAAAAATTTAAAAAGATCACATTTTCTATAAAAGTGTGATAAAAAATAAAAATAAAATTAATCACACTTTATTTAATAAAGTAAAATTATATATATTTTTAATCTTATTTATTAAAAATGTGATAATAAATTAATTTTTTAATCTCACATTTTTCTTATATATGTGATTAAAAATTAATTAAAACAACTTTTGAATTCCTTTTCACTCCATAATTCAGAGGCATAACTCAAAACCCTCTTCTCTCCAACACGACGACGCCACCGCCGTCGCCTCTCCACTCCACCACCACAGCGCTACAGCAGCTTTTCGTTCATTGGAGGCTCTCCCTCATTTGATCTGCTCTCTCTCATTCTCATCCCCTCTGCAAGCTCTCTCTCTCGTTCGTCTGCTATGCTCTCTTTCTCTCTCTCTCTCTCTCTCGCATTCCCTCTGCAAGACGAAGCTTGTTTTCGTTCTGGCGTTGGTAATCTGAAGCCAAAGCTTGCTCCCTCGTCTTGATTCAGGTGGAGTTTCCCTCTCTACAGATTAGGGTTTTGAATTTCTTCTTCGTACTCCCTCTGCAACCTAAGGTTATATTTTTCTGGGCATTTTATTTTATTCATTAGTAATGCTTTCTCCCTCGTAGTTGTAGCTTGTGTTTTGGCGTTGGTAATCTGAAGACCAAGCTTTCTTCCTCGTCTCGATTCGGCTGGAGTTTCCCTCTCGATTCGGCTTGGGATGAACTGAAGCATATCAGACAGGCAGTTAGATTCCTAGTAGGATTTGATTTTATGGCTTTCCATAATTGGTTATTGTTCGACCACCTTTATTACCACTCTCCTTCTATTTTCATTTCCTCGTGGCTCAGGTTATACATCAAAAGCCTAAAAAATCCTTGAATGAAATAATGAATGAACTCTGCCCTGTAAGTCGAACCTATCTTTTTAACTGCTCGCTTTATTTTTTCTCCCCTAATATGGCAGCATCCTTTTTCGTTTTTTATTTTATTTTATATTTTTGCCTTTTTTAATCTTTTAATCTTTTAATTTTTGTTTGATGCTTCTTCAAGTGCTCAGCATACAGCAATTATATAGGATCGGTACGATATATTGGGATGACAAATATGGCACACACAGTGTGTCTTCGGATGTAAGTTGAGTTTGGTTGACACTTGAGTTGTCCTATCCCTTTTCTTGTTCCTAATAACTGAATTTGTTAATATTTGTTTGCATAATGGGTGATCTTTCAATTCATTTGTCCGACTTATGCTGTAATCCTTCTTTGTAGAAAACTCATTTCACAAATCCTCGATGGCACAGGTTATTTTGAGTATGAGAGTTATGATGAAAGAGGACTCGAACAATGCTGTCAGCAGTTCGTTTTTGTTGGATGATGACTCAAGGTAGTGTTTTGACTGTTGGTAACAGTTTTGGCAGCATATTTATGATAGAATCTTCTAGTGATACAAAAATTAAAATAGAAAAAAATTGGTTTATTGAATCAATTTCTCATCCTCCGTGAATGTAGGACTTGGTTGTTAGGTTGAATTTATGAAGGGAATTTAAAGCAATGAGGATGACACAATGACTTTCTTATAATACCATGTCACAAATATCTATATACACTAAACAAATTCTATATCTCCTTGTTTGCTGTCTGTCTACTTGGGATTATATTACATTTACTTGTGCGAATTTATATACTTCGGATTATATACCATACTTTAATTCTATATGTCATTGCTCGCCGTCTGTCTACTTGAGATTATATTCCATTTACTTGTGCAAATTTAGGCACCAATATTTTCTATATGCATGTATGTTGATATATGTCAATAAAAAAATATTCTTGGCCTTCTAATGTGTAGTTCATTCATTATATTT
>JAOTRH010289964.1:0-38645 GCA_034768845.1 Heliamphora exappendiculata | reverse complement strand
CTATCCGTATATATATAGGGCTACAGTAGGGACCTGGGGAGTAATTATGAGTAAGACTTCTAGTGGAACACAGATACCTACGGGCGATTTTTACAATTATGAAAAGTCACAGCAGTTTCTGCAATTTTCATAAAACACTAAATTACAGTTCACACCATTAAAAAACTATAATTTTACTCTGACCCATAATCTCAAGACCTTCTTGCA
This sequence comes from Heliamphora exappendiculata, assembly GCA_034768845.1. Classification (NCBI taxonomy): domain Eukaryota; kingdom Viridiplantae; phylum Streptophyta; class Magnoliopsida; order Ericales; family Sarraceniaceae; genus Heliamphora; species Heliamphora exappendiculata. The sequence goes on along the minus strand of JAOTRH010289964.1, from coordinate 38,438 downwards.
TTGAACTCCTGTTATAAAATGCTTACCATTTCTCCACACGTTAAGATTCCTGATACCCGCCAATTAAATTTAATTACTGATAATTTAATTTAATCGGCATCTTTATATTCCTTAAACCCTTTCGCTTAACTTATTTGACCGTCGGATAATTAAATCCACCTGCAGGGTTTGGCCCGGTCAAAACTTATAAGCAGCCTTAAGGGGGCGTCGTCAATCCCGATCATTCAGGACGTGAATTCCATTAATAATTAATATTTGTCATATAAATAATACCGCTATCCAACTCACCGGAAATATGAACCCATATAAGATCGCACTCTCTAATGAATCAAAACAACGAATATTAAATATTTGTAAATCAATAATTATTTCTGGATTACGATGATAAGCACTATTCATAATAATCTTTGGGTGTGAATTAATTTACATAGTCAGTAGTCAGTACTAAATTAATTACCCCAAATGTCCCGTTCAATACACACAAAGTGTACTGGCACAGAGAGTCGGAACAATAGACGACGCTATTATCTGTTATTCGTAACCAAGACATGCCTACTAAAACTCTGTGCCACAGTCGTACCGATGGTATGTTTACTTTTTATCTAAACTGTGAATCATAAAACTTATACTTTGTAAGAACCTAAAATCTGGTATTCTGTGTGTAAGCCGTACTCTACACACAAGATTAAATACTATACATAATATCGAACATTCATGCATATCAAAGAAATAATACACATACATTGCTCATAAAGAATCTCATAAAATAAAAAATTAATTTTATTAAAAATTAAATTAAATACTAAAATCATAATTTTCAGTATACCAACCCTAACAACTGTAGCCTTCTTTCATTGAGCAAGAGCAACTCTTCCATTCGGTTCCTTTGTCATTCTGCTTCTGAAATACTGGCCTCGGCCACTACTCTTAGCGAAGGGATTTCTACCTCAATAGGAAGCACAGCTTCCATCCCGTATACTAAAGTGTATGGCGTAGTTTCTGTTGAAATTCTGATCGACATTCGGTATCCCCAAAGTGCAAAGGGTAGATGTTTCGGCCAATCCTTATGTGAGTTGATCGTCTTTTGTAGGATTTTCTTAATGTTCTTGTTTGCTGCCTCGACTGCCCCGTTGGGCTGCGGCCGATATGGTGAGGACTTGTGAGCCATTATCTGGTATTTCTTGAAAAGATCCAAGACCTCTCCTTGAAAATGTGAGCCATTATCTGAGATAACCTCATGGGGGACCCCGTACCGGCAAATGATATTTTGCTTGATGAACTTAAGAACATGTGAAGCTTTCAATACCGAGTAAGAGGCTGCTTCCACCCACTTGGTAAAGTAATCAATGTTCACTCGTGTCCATTTGACGCCTGTGGTGTTACTTTTCCATTCACATTGATGCCCCATACTGAGAATGGCCATGGTGACGTTAGGTTATACAGTTGCGATGGGGATCGTGCATAAGGTTTGCGTGAATCTAACACTTATGACACCCCCGCACAAACTATATACAATTTGTCTCCATTGTCATCCAAAAGTATCCCTTATTGTAGGATTTTCTTGGTTAACATGTTTCCACTCATGTGTGGCCCACAGACTCCTGCGTGTATCCCTTTCATCAATTATTGGCCTTCTTTAGTGCTAACACAGCTTATTGACACCCGAATTCCCTCATTTATACTCTCTTCCACCGTAAATGACAAACTGTGTAGATAGTCTTCGTATCGCCCTTTTATCTTTTTTGCTGGCAAACTTGGGATATTCTCCTTTCTCTACGAAGTTCTGGATGTCAAAATACCATGGAAGGTCGTTAGTACTTTTGTCGATTGCGGCCGTCATCTCGTATGCCTGCTTTTTTTTCTGTTCGATTATCAAGGGCCTCATTTGGACTCCGAATGGTATGTCAATCATGGATTCTGAAGTGGCTAGTGCGTCGGCGAACTTGTTCTGCAGTCTTGGAACATGGGTAAAGATCATTGATTCAAAGCACGGTATTAGCCTCTCTAGTTCTTGATGATAGAGAATCAGGGTTAAATCCCTGACCTTCCATTCTCCTCTTACTTGTGAAACTACCAGTGCTGAATCTTCGATGACTTATAGTTTCTTTGCCCCTAATTTTAAGGCTGCCTCCAATCCGGCTAAACATGCATCATACTCAGCCTGATTAATGGTAACTTTAAAATTGACCTTCAAAGACAAAAGGACGTGTAATTCATCAAGAGTTACAAGAAGGACTCCTATTTCATAGCCGTATTGATTGGACGAGCCATTAAAATATAGAGTCCACTTGTCATTCCCGACTTTCATCAGCTGCTCATCAGAAAATTGGAACTCTAAGTCTTCACCTCCCTCAACTGGTTGGTTGGCCAAGAATGCTTCCACTGCTCTACCCTTGACTGACTTTCAAGTGACATATTTGATATCAAATTCTGATAAAAAAAGCAGCCAGTGGGCTAGCCTTCCTGTCAATGCTGGCTTTTCAAATAGGTACTTCAACAGGTTCATCCGGGAAATCATATTCACCGTGAAAGACAGCATGTAATGCCTTAGTTTTTGGGAAGCCCAAACCAAGGCCCAGCATGTCTTTTCCAGTGGTGTGTACCATATTTCTGACCCTGTCATCTTCTTGCTTAAGTAGTAGACATCCTTTTCGATTCCAGTTTCACCTTATTGCGCCAGCATGCATCCCATAGCTGAGTCATTCACTGACAAGTAGAGGATCAGTGGCCTATCAGGTTCGGGGGGAGCTAGAACAGGTAGATTTTGCAGGTATTGTCGTACGGCATCAAAGGCGTCATGGCATTTCTGATCCCATTCAAACTCAACTCCTTTCTTCAGCAAACGGAAGAGCGACTCGTAGGTAGTTGTTAGTTTTGCGATGAATCGAATGATGAATTGTATCTTATCCAGAAAGCCCCAGAATTCTCGCTCGGTCTTCGGAGGAGGCATTTTCAAAATTTCCTTGATCTTTGAAGGGTCCACTTCGATACCTCGCTGAGTGATCATAAATTTGCCACTTCGATACCTCGCTGAGTGATCATAAATTTGAGCATTTTTTCGACAGTAACTTCGAAGGCACACTTCTGTGGATTGAGCCGCATCTTGTACTCCCGAATTCTTTCAAAGAACTTTTGCAGTGTTACGATGTGGCTATCTCGATCCTTAGACTTGACTATCATATCATCCACGTATACCTCGACCTCTTTATGTATCATGTTATGCAGTAAAGTAGTGGCAACCCTTTGATAGGTTACCCCTGCATTCTTCAAATTGAACGGCATCACACGATAACAATAGGTGCCCCAGGGTGTAGTGAACGTTGTCTTTTCTCTGTCTTTGGGGTACATCAGAATCTGGTTATACCCGGAGAAACCATCCATGAATGACAACAAGGCATGTCCCGTTGTATTGTCTACCAAGACGCAATGTGTGGCAATGGAAAATTGTCTTTCGGGCTAGCCTTGTTGAGATTTTGAAAATCCACGCAGACTCGAATATGTCCATCTTTCTTCAGCATTGGGACAATATTAGCCACCCACTTTGGATACTCGGTTACCATCAGGAATCTAGCGTTGATCTATTTGGCAACTTCATCTTTGATCTTCAGAGCCCATTCTGGCTGGATTCGTCTCAACTTTTGTTTGACCGATTTGGCGTCAAGGTATAAGGGGATATGGTGTTGGACAATATCGGGATCAATTTTCGGGCATATCCTTGTAAGACTATGCAAATACATCTTTGAATTCTTTTAATAAAGTTATTTATTATTTGCGTTTAACTAAGGATGAAGAAGATTCAATTTGTACATTTTGTGGGTTAGTTTTATTACTTAAATTTATTGACAAAATTTCTTCAATTATAGGTTGGGCACATATTTCTTCATCTCTTTTTATTAAAAATTTTATTTCTTTAGGGATATCCCCGTCGAATTCAAAATTATTGGAAAGCGTATAAAATAAATTAAGCAAAGTAGTGTAATCAAAAATTTCGTTCATTTCATTGAAGAAAGATGGAATTACAAGCTCATAAGCATAAACAGGGGGAGGTGCACAAACAGACGTGCCCTCAACCACATACTTGGATTTTGACTCAAACTCAAGAAAAACAACATGCACATCACAGGGCTCTAAGGTCCAGTTCTTCACTTTCTTTGTAGCCGCATAGATGATGAGCTTGATGCAGTCGGCTGGTGCGCTGAAGCCCATCATGAAATAGTCTGGGTCAGTTACATGCAACTATGCCATCTTTTCATTGAACAGCACTCCCATGTCGATTCCATCAAGTTTGTCTGCTCAATCTTCCTCTTGGACCTTCTTTCCTTCCTCTTCCCCTTTCACTGTTTCCTCTTCTTTCATGTCGGATAGTTGATGGTCAAAGAAGATCTCTAGTCCTACCAACTTCTGGTTGGTTTCTTCGTCGATCCATGGCTCTAGGAAGCCATAGTACAGGAAGTCTTCTCTTTCTTTGACAAAATACTAATTGAGCGTTCCTGAATAATTGGCCTTCCGTCACCTTTTAGGACCTTCTAAATTTTCTCCCGTCGGTATGTATCCAAGATCGAAACGATGAGAAGCCGGTAATCCTGGACAGGTTTGAGAATTTCTTGCTGCTTACACCGTAGCCCCATGCTTGGGAAGTAGGACATCTACCTCATCATTGTAATTGCTCTTGGGTTGATATACATCTCTTCTTCATTCAATAGCATTTGCACGGCCTGCGCTTCGTCGAATCGGAAGCCACTTAGCGACACATCTCCTTCTCCATACTGAACTTCCAAGAGAGTCGAGCCTCCTCCTCTTAGGGGTTGGATGCTGTCTTCTCCATGGATAGTCAGAACTGCTCCATTCTTTATCAGTTTTAGCTTTTGGTGAAGAGTCGATGGCACTGCCTGGATGTTTGGGTCATACAGCCATGGCCTACCTAGCAACAGGTTGAAAGAGGCCAGTACATCTAGTACGTGGAACTCAACTAATGTCTCCAAAGGCTTTACTGATAATGCGAATGATACCAAGCCCAGCACGTCTCTCCTTGTGTTGTCGTAGGCCTGGACCCCTTGATTACTGCGTGTGAAATGTTTCGGCTTTAGTCCCAAGAAAATTGTTGTTCTAAACGGACAAACATTTAATGCGGACCCATTATCAATGAGAGTCACCGGGACCCACTTTTCCAGGCATTAATGGTTATGTGTAGGGGTTTGTTATGATTCTTTCCTTCTGCTGGCAGATCCTTATCAGAAAAGGAGATGACTTTTGGTTCTACAACTGGCAGAATGAGTCCAACAAGCTTCTCTAGGGTCGCATCTATCGAAACACTGGCATTGTTCAGGACCTTCAGCACATCTTGTCTATGTTTGTGCGAGGCTATCAATAAGCCCCAAATGCTGACATTGGCCTGCGTCTTTTTAAGCTTCTTCAGCACAACGTCATCATCTTCTTCTTGTTCGTTCTCTTTCCCATTCCCGCTTGACTGTCCTTCTTTAACTAAGTCGGCTTGAAATGCCATCCACTCCTAGTTAGATGTTCCACACCGTCCTTGGGATCTCATAGTCCCGGTATTGTACTTTTGGCCTGTCTTACTTCGTCTATGCACAGAGGGCTTTTAAAGGCCCACAAATCATCTAACCTGCCGATCACTGCTCTTCCTTTTCTTTCCTCATCATCCTCAATAGCCCATTTATTGTCAACTTCTTCCCAGATGTTTTCCTCGTTGTAATCCACGTGTTGTTCTTGAGTAACCAAAAAATTGGTCCACTCAGCCCCATCTGATTTTAGCACGACCCTTACTAGCCAAAAGGATTGCATCTCGTTAACGTATATCTCCTCCTCAAAAACTTGGGAAAGAGTAATGGCATCAAGCACGTGGCCAAACCCATAAGGTCGTGCCAGATAATCCAACGGCCAATCATCTTCCTCACTATGTTCCTCCTCTTCTTGCTGGTAAGCTTGGATTACTGTCTAATACCATCTCCAGGTATTGTCATTTCATTCCTCCATCTTATATCGGCCACTTCTAGCCTTAATAAATGAGCATGCTGTCTGATCCTTAGTTGCTGAAACATGAGGGTGCGGCAGATATGCTGAACAGATATATTGGCTTGGATCTTTTGATTGCCCCAGAGACATGTAATTTACCCCATCTTGATTAGCATGGTTTGGTAAGGGATTAGTTGTGACATTCTGCTTTGAAGCGACGGACGACGGAGGGATCACTTTATTGTTGATTAGGTTCTGGATCTCATAACGCAGCCTCATACACTTATTGGTCAAATGCCCGTGACCTTGGTAGAAGGCGCAGTACTGAGAAGCATTAAACCGCAGCGGTAGGGGATCAGGTACGGGTATGAGATCCAATGGCTTGATAAGCCCTTTTATGACAAGTCAATTCAAGGGTGTGGATAATAAAATATTGAGGGGAGTGAAGACCCTTCTTGGCCTTTGCTACTGCTGGCCGTTGTTTGACTATTGAGTATTATTGGATTGTTGAGCGGAGGATGAAGGGTTCAAAAGATTCACCTCGTTCGGGCGAGACATGAGGTTGGTGGCAGCAGATTGGTTTTGGTTGGTTATAGGAAATGTCCTCCTTGGTTTTTGGCTAGGCTCAACTTTTTCAATATCCCCAAATTGTATGGCGTCTTCAATCTGTACCCCAGCATCAAACAGCTGTTCAAAGGTAGAATGTGGTTGTGTGATGAGGTAACGCTTTAGTGGGGACTGCAGATTCTTAACCACAATCCTCACCTATTCTTTTTTAGTGGGCCGATTTGTCATCTTGGCAGCTTTGCCCATCCACCGGGTCAAGAAATCAACAAATGATTCTTGGTTCTCTTGGCGGGTCATTTTCAGCTCTCGAGTGGTTACATCCAGTTGGATATTGTAGCTATACTAACTGATGAATGCAATGGCTATATCTTCCCAAGTCCTAGTCTAAGCCACCTCCAAAGAGAGGAACCACCTTTGTGCCGCTCCAAAAAGTGATCGGTGGAACAGTTGGACCTTGAGCTGATCATCAATTTCCATGGCGGACAAGGTTCCAACATACATTCTCAGATGGATACGGGGATCTCCGGTGCCGTCAAACTTCTATATCTCTAGCATTTTGAACTTTTTTGGCAATTTTGCATCTGGGAATAGGCACAAGCCACCTACATCCAGCATGTATTCTTCTACACCTTTGGCTTTTCTCAACACCTTCTCCATTCGATCGATCTTTTTTGCCAGCACGGATTCCCTAGAGTAGATAGTAATTTCTTTCTCCACCACCATTGGGCGAGGGACCCGAGGTGGCACAGCAACTTGCGGTGCCTCCTGTTCTTGGTTATTGTCCCAGAAGTTTTTATCGTTCTCGTTTATATCTTTCGGATGTCCATTTACGACGGGTATACGGGCTTGAATCGCCCAGATCTGTGCCTGACATTGGTTTTCAGCTTAGGTCTACTGCTCCACAGATCTCTGTATCTTAGTAATAGATCTCATTAGAGCTGTCAAGTTAACTTCATTCTCTTCCATTTTTAATGACTCGACTGGCTGTTCAGATACTCTATAAAGTCTACCTGACCCTGATCTTACCCAGACACGTGTTGACTGTACTCTTCCCAGCTCAATGGTCTAGTCCTAAAGAAAACCTAGATTCCAAAAGCAAAATGACGAGTATCAAATAGTTCTCGGACAAGATCTTGACGACAGATAGCAAACATCCAGATATCTAAAATAGCAAATCATAAGCAGATAATCATAGAAGCTGGAACAATGCCCCTGTCGGGCTTATACTGGCAGCATAACAACAAGATGACCCAAAAACCAAAATAATAGCTAAGAAGGGGATTAACTAAATTCTAGAGGGAAGGTTCATCTAAACGGAGAAATGGGTAGCACTTCGACGAGAAAACAATTCTAACCCTCAAGAGATAGGTTCGATCTAGAATTCTAAAGGAAAATGGGCAGCATAACGGTAGGAAAACAGAACTAGCTCACAAGGGTCTAACAAAGGTTTGAAGAAAGTGAGTCTGAACAAAGGTGGGGGTATAGAACTAACAACCTGGGAAGAACCCAAAAGAGAGAGAAACTATCCTAGTGGTTTCAAAACAAAGCACGGGCATGACCACGAGAAGAAAACTACTGCGTGAAAACCAAATGAGGTGAAGAATAAAACCCAGGTAAGAACCCGAAGGAAAATCTAACCTAAACAATAAGAGATAACAGAAAACACAGGCCGAACCCCAGAAAGGAACTAACCTAATCCGGATAAATAATCCTAACAATCGCAATCAAAATATACAATTAACAAAACACATAATTCTATTAGGGTTAGTAGCACCTAATGGGGGGGGGGTTCTAAACTACTATATGCAAAATGCCAATTTTAGTCAATCAAACATGGTACCTTCTGAATAGAGCTGGAAAAATACCTCCCATGCAGGACATGGTCAAATAGTACGCCCGAACTCTTTTACTGCACCTATGATAGCGTATAGTCAGTAAATGTTGCCCGTCTTTCCAACAATCCCCAAAATGACTAAACATTCAGGGTATTAGGTCGACTAGGCAGGGGGGTTTGAAGAACAAATCATCAGGTCGACTATCCCGTTCGCCCAACCGTAAGATTGGTCTCTACTAATCATCATTGATTCTTTAATAAGATTTCTCAAATGCATGCAAATAAAGAAAATAAAGACAAAGTGAGAACATCTAAAATTAAATACAAAAAAATACATAACATACATATATAAAATGCCAAATAGAACAAGTATCAAAAGAAAAAAATTCTAAATCTTACGGCATGCAATTTCTAACTAGATGATACATAGAACACTTTTACATGCAATATTATTAAGACAACCTAGGCTAATGTGAAAAGAACAAAATATACTAAATGTTGCTAAATAAAAATCATACTCTAAATGAACATAAAAATTGCTAATAATATCATTAATGGGCAAAATGATCTAAATTACCAAAATAACCCAAAATCATAAAACATGCTTTAAAAATGTTAAATTCTATCTAAGAATGAAGGCGATGAAAGGAAATTAGGCCAATGATTAAAAGATTTTTGAATTTATGTTAGAAAGAAATAAAAAAAATAAAAAACAAAATACTAAAAGGAAGCTAAATTAAAACTAAGAGATTTTTTATGGGTTTTTTGTTTAAACAAAATAAAAGAAGGAAAAAGAAAAAGAACTATAAAAGAAAAATTAAACTATCATTTTAATTAGAGAAAAGGACAAGTAACAAAATAAAGGTAGTAATAAAAAGAAAATAAAAGAAAGAAATGCTAGAAAAGAAAATTACACAAAAGAGAAAAGAAGAAGAAAAGGAAAATAATGCTATTAAAAGAATATTTGAGCTAATGCTAAAGGAAAAAAAAACATTAAACTAATATTAAAAGGAAATAAAAGAAGATAAGATGGAATATTAACATTAAAAAGAAATAGAACATTACAAAAAAATAAAACTATATTACAAGAAAAAGAAAAAAAAAAGGATAGTACAAGGAAATTAAATTATATTAAAAAAATAAATGAAATATATTAATAAAGAAAATTAAATTAATACTAGAAAAGGATAAAAGAAATTAACTACAACTATTTAACTTGGATGTGAATATAGTATTAACAACTATATTCACATAAATGTAAATGCATTATTATAATAATAACGACATTGTTTAGTCGTATTGTTAAATTATGTTAGCATTATTTAATTAATTAATAGAAAAGTAACAATGTGTTAAGGGTAAAATGAGAGGAAATTAATAACTAAGAAATTAGAGAAAGTAAGCAAATAAGATTAATTATGCAAATGAAAGGAAAATGTGAATTAAAATTGATTGTAACCCGATCACCTCAAAAGAGAGAGAATAGAGTTAGAAGGACCGGAGATCCAAATGAGGTACCTGGATTGCTAAAGAATCCTCAAGTCAGAAAATGCGCTCTAATGATCTAATCATCGGATGATGATTCAAGTAAGGATTTTAGTATCGGAGGTTCGACTCTCGGTCTTCAGTAGGGTTTTGGCGTTGGAGCTCAGATTGCTCGGTGACTCGGCAGAGCTTCTCTCGCTAAATCTCTCACTAAAAATTTGTTCTGAAAACGTACTAGGGGGTACGATATTTATAGAATTCTTCAACTAATGAGATGCTGCCACGTTTTGGGACATGTCAGGCTATTTTATGTTGGCGGTCACCAGGTTGGAGGTGGCGGTCGCCACATTTAGCTAGGATTTTCAAGAGGTCCTATTGACGGTCACCACAATGAACATAGTGGTCGCCACTTTGGGAATGAATTGCATAGCAAGTTATTGGTGGTTCAACATAATTTTATTGGTTTGAAAGTTTTGATGATTGAGGTGCAAATTCTGAGCTTGGATCATTTTTCGAGGATCGTACTGAGACACCATTCCAACTGTTTTTATAATCGGATTCACATAAGATTAGACGGGGTCAAATTTGGGTGTCTACAGTTGTCCATCTTTGATATAACATGCAAAGCAACGCGTGATGAAAGTTATATCAAAAGATTTAGAGACAACAACCATTTGACCGAGCTGTCAATCTTAGGCTAAAAACATACAATATGCATATGATGTTGGTCGTACTCGAATTTTCATCGAGCTTCCTACGTACCCCTTTGCTAGGGATTAGACCGAAACATAGCTCCTGGGGCAAAATGCAAGGATGCAAGATAAGAAACATGATGTAAATGCTGGTATGACGTAGGCATATCCTAAAGATCGAGTCAACTGTTTTCATTATCGGATTCACCTAAGATTGGACGGGGTCAAATTGGGGTGTCTATAATACCGCAATTAATCTGTCCGATAGGGAGGAAGGTCTTACTACCAACACGCATGGTTTAATTGCATCGCCTACAAACTGGTGATGGAGACCGCATGATTTATCTGTGAATAAATTTCCTCTCCCACTTAGATTTTGAAAACTTTTTTGAGAGTTATAACAATTCGTTTAATTAAAATAAATTTATTAATTTTGAAAACCACACGATCCGAAAGAATCAAATATCTTTCCGTGTACACGATTATAAAGATTCTGGTTTATCAAACCATCTTTTCGTGTTTAAATGCATAATACATAAAATTTAATAAATACACAGTTTTTCTTTTAGCTTTTTAGCTAAAGTAGTGATTAAGAACATTTATTTATTTTATTTTTCGTTTCACATTTTTTTAAAAATAATAATTTATTTTGATTAAACATATTTTTATTTTAATTAATTCAAAATTCAGAATTAATTCCTACGTTTTTTCAAGATATTCGATTTAAAAAAAATTATTTTTAAACGTGATATTCTGTAAAAAATAAAATATTTAAAGTTTTTTCATTTAATTAAAATTAATTAATTAAAAAATTTAATTTTATTTTTTATTACAAAATATTTTAATTAAAATCGAATATTCAAATTAATTAAATTGACAGGATAAATAAAACTAATATTTATCATTCACGCAGTTAATATAAAAAAATAAATTATATGTAAGATAAATATATTCTGATTTTATAATCGAATTAAAATTCTTTTTCTATTTAAAATATAAACTTTCAATCTTTCAGTTGCTGCAGAATTTTACTAGTAGTATGAATAATTCCACTACAACCGGTTACATCAGGATTTCCCGGTTGCTGTGTTTGGAATTGCTGTGTTTGAAAACAACAGCGCCGGATTCCAAACGGCAAGAACCGAAATCAATCGTTTCTAGTGGAATTGTTTCCGCGCAAGAACCAAAGCAAACTGTTTAGAAACCGCAGCACTGTTTTCTGTTCGCCGCTTGGATTCATCTTGCTTGGAAAACAGCGCTTGTTGGGTGCTTGCGTGTTTGGCGTGGCTGGTATGAAAACAGTGTTTGGTTTTGGCACGTCAACAGTATTTGGATTTTTCCACCCAGTGATTTGATTTTTTTGGAAACCAGCCGCTTTTGTGCTGAAACAGTTTAAAACCTGCGCTGCTGTTTGGAAAACCACACTTCTTTTTGGGATTGGGATCCGGCGCCACAGTAGTAGGCCACGTTTGGTGTTACTGCTTCGAAACTGCTGGACAGGGACGCCTTTTTGGCGCTGCTGCCTCTTCAGAAAACCAAAAACAATGCACTGTTTGGAAAAACTGCTGCGCTGCACCTTTTTTTTTTTACCAAAAAAATTGTTTTGGAGCAAAAAAAAATTGCCCCAGCTTTATTCCTATTCGATGTTCTTCGACTATTCTTCATCCTTTATTTTATTTTATTTTGATTACATAAAATAAAAAAAATTAGAAATCAAAAAATAATTTTTACATTGATCCTATATCTCTGTAGAGTTCACAATCAATCTACCACGATCAACTCTTGTGGTTAAAAAAAAAAATCATCGTTCATTCATAATATTCAATCAAATATAAAAAATAAATAATAATCATAAAATTGGGATTAGAAAGCCTACAAAACAAAGTTAACAACAGTTCTAAAACTAATCGGGCCCCAATAACTGTAAATAAAAAACAAAACGATTCTGATATCAATTGTTGGAGGTAATACTACCAAGATCATTGTTTTGCAAACGATTTTCGGTAAAAAATTAACTAGACGGGCAAACGCCAAAACATGATCTAGATAAAAACTTTTGACGATAAACGATCAAAATAAAACTTGTGCGATCAAAATTAATTTAGAAGAATACCTTTTGTCAATCGATTCTTCAACTACGATTTGATTCCAAGTTAAAGCTCATGTCAGATCTTCTATTGTATTCTCTTACACGATTCTCGAACGTAGTGTGAGCTACGGACTATCGAGAACTCGTACCGACAGAACCCAGATATATTTAGTCTTGAAATACAGAATTATGATATATCAATATAAAACTGGTTTAGCCTGCCCACATATTTATAGGGCAACAGCAGGGACCTGGGGAGTAATTATGGGTAAGACTTCCAGTAGAACACATATACCTACTAGCAATTTTTGGAATTATGGAAAGATACAGCGGTTTCTACAATTTTCATAAAATACTAAATTACAGTTCACATCGCTAAAGAACTATAATTGCACGCTAACCTATAATCTCAAGACCTTCTTGCATTGAGCTCCTGTTATTAAATGCTTACCATTTTTTTCCCACGTTAAGATTCTCGATACTCGCTAATTAAATTTAATTACTGACAATTTAATTTAATCGGCATTTTGAAATTTCTTAAGCTCTTTTGCTTAACTTATTTGACCGCTAGATAATCAAATCCACCTGCAGGGTTTGGCCTGGTCAAAACTTATGAGCTTCCTTAATGGGATATCGTCAATCCCGATCTTTCGGGACGTGGATTCTGTTAATAATTAATATTTTTCATATAAATAATTCTGCTATCCAACTCACCGGGAATATAGACCTATATAAGATCGCACCCTCTAATGAATCAAAATAATGAATATTAAATATATGCAAATCAATAATTATTTTAGGATTAAGAGGATAAACACTATTCATAATAGCCATGGGGTGCGAATTAATTTATATAGTTAGTATAAAACTAATTACTCCAAATATCTCATTCAATACACATAAAGTGTAATAGCATAGAGAATCGGAATAATAGATGATACTATGGAGCAAGAGCTTGACTTAGATGAAGCCCCTGGAGCAAGAAATCGAGCTAGCCGAACCTAGGGTTTCTGAAGATATGGCAGAATTTCCAGGCTTGTGGCTCTATGAGGTAGGATTTTGACTAGCTTATGATATTTTGTTAAGATATGTGTTGGATTTTTGATTAAATCCTTAAAACTTTAGATAGTAGGATAATTTTTGAAAATCCTGACTGAGATCTTGATTTGGCGATTTGAAATGGTATAACTGTTTTACGTGCTGAAATTGGGATAGTAAGGTGCTGTTTTAAAGCTTGTAAATTAGAGATTTAGGATATTGGAGTTAAATTTATGGAATACTTTAGAGATAAGTGAATTTTTATTTAGACCTTAACTGGAATTATGAGCATATAGATTTGGTTTTGGAATCTTTGAAGACGCCATAAAAGAATCCAAATTCGTGTTGTTGTATAAATCGTTGAATCAAGAAGTTAGATTTAATCCATGAAATTTGGAATTTAACTTGAATTGTTAACTTGTAGTATAAACTGGTGATTTATGGAGGGATCTTTATGATAACTTGACATAATGATAGAATTTGAGACTTTAGGTGAATTAATTGACTCTTGTGATTTGTAGATAGATTATTGGAAGATTAAACCTAAATTTAATTAGGAAGCTCGGTAGTTTTATAAAAAGTTTAGTTAACTTACAATTCTCTAAACTTGATAGATCAAAAGAATGGTGGTTATATCATAATTGGGTTTATGGTGAAGCTTGGATCCTATTGAAGCTAAATTAATTAGAGGGAAAAAACCTATTAAATGTTGTATATGACATGTGGAGTGAGAATTGATTAACTTGAATTAATTTATGAGTCAATTTGGGCATTTGGAAAAGTTTTGAGTGAATCTAAGTTGGTTTGACTAACCTTTAAGTTCTATGAATAGTACATAGAAAATTTATGGTAATTGAGTTTAAAATTGGTGGGCTTGAAGTATATATTAGACTAGTAATTAGGTGAATCATAGTACGAAGTCAATTCAAAGAATTAATTGGTTGATGTGAAGAGTTGTAACCTAAGTCGTGTTTTGTGACGATTCGGGAATCAAAAATTAGATTTTAATGATGAAGATATAATGTATGAAAGTGGTGATTTTATTTGATTCGTTAAAGTGTTGTGAGAGTATTTAAATGGTAATCAAAATTTGAGAATTTATTATTGGGTTGAAATTTGTGATTTGATTTAGAAGAAAGTAAACATTCTTTATTACAAATTAAATGTTGGAAAGATATAATTCATGAAATAAAGATTGAATGCGTAGTGTATCTTGAAGATGTGAGAATTTTGTATAGAAATCGAAGTGGGCGTTATAATAAAGTCTGAATCCAAGATGTGTATAATACAAGGGTCATTGACTAATCATTATGTTACACTTTGGATTCCTATGGGCAATCAAAGTTGTGACTTGATGAGTATTGACTTAAATTTGATAATGTGATTCATGAGCTATGATTGAATTCAAATTAAGACTTGGTGGTCAAATGTGTAATTAATGATTAACCCTTGCTTATTAATATGAGCATTGAATTGGGTAATAATAATGTTAATGGATGGAAATCATTAAACGAAAATGAACTAAAGTTAAATGATTAAGAAAACGTTGATGTACGAGTATGAGACATGATTTGAAACTTATGGTTGAGAATTATATGAAGTGATATCTAGCTTAGGTGACCAATGAAATGGGTGAAAGGTATTGATTTATGTTGATAAAGATTTTAATTATGTTCTTTATCTAATGTAGTTATAACCAAATCTTGGGATTGCTGGTACAGTCTTATGATTTGTTAGTTTAAAATGGATGATCTGCATTGAGGATTTAATTTGAGAGATCTTGGGAAATTTTAGAATGTTTGAATATTCATGGCTCACATACTGAAAGTTTAAAATCATATGGTTTCGAGTTTATAAGAATCAGACACAAATTGAAAGAAGGAATTGTAAAGATTTATTTCTTGGGAATCCATGAACTACGAGTTTATTAAATTATAACAAAAAGATGATGATATAAGGCTCGATTTGGGAGTTATGATATGGGAATTGAAAACGGAATAAAACAACAATTTGTGAATGTGAAACGAGGTTATGTAATTGTGAAATTGGACTGGGGAGATGAACTCCTAGTTGTTAATGAAAAATGATGATTAATCAAATATTGAATTAAGGATGATTGATGTGCATGTGATTAAGTTGGGTTTGACTAGCTCCGAGGTGAAAGATCGAAAACTTGCGCAAGTAGGGTGCCCTACCCATCGGGTTAGTCCTCGAAAAGGTGTGCATGGGTTGCCTACCTGTCGGTGTTCCTCAGGAAAACTGAAAAAGGCAGTTATCGTGGTGAGTTATAGAGCTATTTATTACCCAATCGTTTCGCATAGCCTATTGGAAAAATAGAGAGGAGTTTCTATAAACTGCACTCGACGTTAGTTCAGTATTGGATTAATGAAATAAAATAGACATACGAAAATTGAACTGATGAATAAGAATAAGTATCAAGTTTAGTAAGAATGTCAAATGAAATTGAATAGAAGAGGGGTTAAGAGGATGAGTTTGGAACTTTGAAAGTTTAGAAAGATAAGTGAATCAAAGCTACCTTTAAAGATTATGACAAAGGTTTGACGACTGTGATGGTTGTAGCGTTAGTTTGGTATGGGGTTAAAGAGTAAAGGGAAAACTAAAATTGAGGATGAAAAAAAAGTTATATGATTTGAGATAAAGAAAACAAGGTAATTGATTACATCTTCTAAACTGTAAAAATGAGTGAGCGTGGGAGTTCTAACTGGTTATCAATAAATTGAAAGAGCATACAATGGTAATAAATGAGGATGAACTTTGAATGGAAGTGAATAAACGTATAGTTAAATGAATGTGAGTAATGAGTTAAACGAATTTGAGTAATGAAGTAAATGACATCTGATGCTAAAGAAGGTGAATCAAAAGAAAGGATTAATGAATTTAAGGTAAAAGAATAAGGATGAACAAATGGCTCTTCTGAACTTAAGGTATGTGTGAGTTATGACTCGGTTATGATTTTTTTTAAAAAGTTGTTGCATAAAAGCATGCTCATCCACACCTCACATATCGTGCATTATATCTTTGTTAGTCTTTATCCTACGAGCTTCGGCTCACGTTGGCTGAATCAAACATTTTACAGGTCCTGACAAGCAAGAGCAGATGTAGGAACGTCTTGACTCTCATATGAGACTTGAAGAAGAAAAGGAGAAAGTGTGTGTAGTTTGGAATCAATATGTGCATTTTATAAGTTTGTAAAATATTATGAAGTTTATCTTTGTAAATGAAACTATAAACTTTTATGACCGTCTTACTCTAAGTTCTTGATTCTAGTAATGTTATTCGTATGAATGGATTAATATTGATGTTTACATAGTTCTATGGGAATTAGTTGAAAGGATGGATGCATTTGTATTGTTACGAGAAATGTTATTATTAGATTACTTTGAACTGTAATTGGGCAGTTGAAATCTAGGCTGTCCCTGTATATAAATTGTTATTTGAGTTCAACAGGTTTACAGGAAATTTGGATAGTCTAAAAAACATAGAAGTGTCACGCCCCAAATTTCGGGTCACGTGAAATACCTACAAACAACTAACCCGAGAATACACTCTCAAAATAAAACATACATGCATTGTATATAACCGCCAAACGGCTTACATTACACGGCCCCAACGCCGAAAAACATGTTATAGTACACATGTTCAAAACTAGCAAAAAGGAAGACTACAGATCTTCCGCCCCTCCGGCACCTCCAGATTAACTTGCGTGATCGGTATCTAAAAAATATTTCAAATTCCACCCGTGAGCCAAAACTCAACAAAACCTAGACAAGCATGCAGTATAAGCTAAACATGCTAGGAAAACGAGGTGTAGTTTGTTACTCTCTTTCAAGCCTTAAAATAGTTTGAAAACAATTTTAGATCACGACTCACCAGAGCCAGAAAATAGTTTTATAATACGACTCGCACGAGTCGCAAAGATAACAGATATATATGCAACATATGAATACATATATAAACCAGCTCACAAGCCCCGACAACAGTTCTATAACAATCGTAAATAACTCATGCAATTCATACACCGCGCCCCAACAAACTATGAGCAACACACCCAACACATATCTCTTCATGACCTCGTATCCGTCCTTCAGATCCGCACGCACAGTCTTTATGATCACGTTTCTATCTTTGAAACTATGCATATCATCCTAACAGATATCATGCCACAGTTAAGAGAACGCAGTAAAAACACAGACAAAGGTAACAACTATAGACTCCTACCCATTACCCTAGTCACCACTTAAGGCCTGCTCGGTAATGAAAAGTTCTATACGGAGTTACAACAATGTAAACAACGTCATTCACGGAGGCAACCGACTTAGTTTACAGGTTCACAACCCGAGGGCCCTAAGCACCCACACAACACAAGGATCTTTTAGGGCTTTCACTGAAGGATCTTTTAGGGCTTTTGCCGAAGGACCACCTTCCCAACTAACATTTCTCGGGTTTTCACCGAAGGACCACTGCCCCATCTAACATTTCTCGTTAACTAGGGTTAACATCCACAGAAACATCCACAGACCCACATGTCCATCTATCACATTTCATACACTGTTGCATAACTAAACCAGGGTTTAAATGCATAATTCCACGTACTATCACTACGTTTCACAAACCACGTCACATACTACATACACGACTCACACAACACTTGCAACTCATGCAACATGCATCTATTCCTTATAATCCACACACACATGCCTATAAAACTCTGCGTTTTAAAGCATAAACCATGTTACACGTAACGATACCAAAACCATGTAATCCACTTACATAATTCGTACATAAATAAACAGTTATAAATGCACATAGCCAGTTATAAACGCACATAACCATACATAACTTCACATCATGACACCACCCGCCAAACAACCCGACATCCACTCACAGGGAGAACCATCAACCCATAAAACCAAGCCTAACCCAAAGGCGAGCACTAAACTCCTCAAACCATGAGATAAAAAAAACACCACCTTTCCTCCAAAGGCGCCATGAGCCCAAACACGCCCATACCCAACCACGACGCACACAACCGTGCCCTAACAACCCACATCTTGCCATGCACGTCACCACCGAGGATGGCACCTAAACAAAGACCCGGCATCACGACGCAACCCCCGAAACCACAACACGTCCAACCGAACCCTAAAAAGATTCCAACAGTATTTCAGTCGATTAATCCCAAAATTAATCAATTGAATACCATAGGAAACCAATTGGAAACCGAGGACCCAACCACCAACACGTCATAACCCAGACCAACACACACCCAACACAGCCAACACGAACTCCCACATGCTCAACACGCCAAACACAAACCCACACACGGTCAACATGGCCAACACGAACTCCTATATGCCCAACATTAACCCTGCATGCATATCTAACCCCGATCATGCATCAAAACACATACGAACATGCTATAACGAAAACGATTAACAAAGCGTCGAAACCTCGCAAAAATTAAAACGGGTCAGGGTCTCACAACTCTACCCCTTAAAGGAATTTCATCCCCAAAATTCAACGTAAGGTCAAAAGAAAACAAACTATCGATCGCAATCGACACAAGCATACGAGATGGTTAGCCAAACCATTCATAGGATATAGTCAAACAAGGTCAGGCATCCTAAACAATAGCTAACTATCTCAAAGACACGAGATCTATAGCTCATTCCAACCTCACATCCTCATCAATCGTTGTCTCAACATCGCACAACACCTACGGAGTCCACCAACTCCAAACCCACAGTTACGGTCTTGTCCTCTCGACACAAATATCAACTTTCATGCATCATGTTATCACTTAACATAAAACACATAATCATGCTAACACATAGCTACATATGTTCATGCTAAACAAACCCCACATACTGAGGAGAACCAACAAGAATGACGCGTCAATCTGGATAACCTACTTAGATTTTCTATTAGAAATCACGTCAGCAAAACGCGTTTCTAACTTGGCTCCCAAGTTTGTTAGCCCAAATGCCCAAAGGCAAGACTATCACTCCTAAGATTCAACCCCCATGCTCACATATACACATCATTCACATATCTAACATGTTGACACGTTCATGTCATCAAAGTGTCTAAACACATTCAACCCGGCACACGCAATCAACCTCACATGGGATACACCCTCTTCCCACGGCTCTTAGGTATTCGAACCCAGAGTTCTTATACCAAGCTATCACGCCCCAAACTCTGGGTCACGTGAAACGCCCACGAACAACCAACCTGAGAATACACTCTCAAAATAAAACATACATGCATTGTATATATAACCGCCAAATAGCTTATGTTACACGGCCCCAACGTCGAAAAATAGGTTATAGTATACATGTTCAAAACTAGCAAAAAGAAAAACTACAGATCTTTCGCCCCTCCGGCACCTCCAGATCAACCTGCAAGACCGGTACCTGAAAAATATTTCAAATCCCACTCGTGAACCAAAGCTCAGCAAAAACTAGATAAGCATGCAGTATAAGCTAAACATGCTAGGAAAACGAGGTGTAGTTTTTGACTCTCTTTCAAGCTTTAAAATAGTTTGAAAACAGTTTTAGATCACGACTCACCAGAGCCAGAAAACAGTTTTATAATATGACTCGCACGAGTCGCAAAGATAACAGATATATGTGCAACACACGAATACATATCTAAACCAGCTCACAAGCCCCGACAACAGTTCTATAACAATAAAAAATAACATATGCAATCCATGCACCACACCCAACACACTATGAGAAACACACCTAACACATATCTCTCCAGGACCTCGTATCTGTCCTTCAGATCCACACGCACAGTCTTTATGATCATGTTTCCATCCTTGAAACTATGCATATCATCCTAACAGATATCATGCCACAGTTAAGGAAAAGCAGTAAAAATATAAACAAAAGTAACAACTATAGACTCCTACCCATTACCCTAGTTACCACTTAAGGCCTGTTGGTAATGGCAAGTTTTATACGGAGTTACAACAATGTAAACAACGCCATTGATGGAGGCAACATACTTAGTTTACTAGTTCACAACCCGAGGGCCCTAAGCACCCACACAACACAAGGATCTTCTCAGGCTTTCACCGAAGGACCACTGCCCCATCTAACATTTCCCGGGCATTCACGTAGGACCACCGTCCCAACTAACATTTCTCAGGCTTTCACCGAAGGACCACTACCCCATCTAACATTTCTCGTTAACCAGGGTTAACATCTGCAGAAACATCCACAGACCCACATGTCCATCTATCACATTTCATACACCTATGCATAGATAAACCAAGGTTTAAATGCATAATTTTATGTACTATCACTACATTTCACAAACCACGTCATATGCTACACACGCGACTCACACAACACTTGCAACTCATGCAACATGCATAAGATGCATCTGTTCCTTATAATCCACACATATATGCCTATAAAACTCTGCGTTTTAAAGAATAAACCATGTTACACATAACGATACCAAAATCATGTAATCCACTTACATAATTCGTACATAAATAAATGGTTATAAATACACATAGCCAGTTATAAACGCACATAGCCATATATAACTTCACATCATGACGTCACCCGCCAAACAACCCGACATCCACTCATAGGGACAACCCATCAGCTCATAAAACCAAGCCTAACCCGAAGGCCAGCGCTAAACCCCTCAAACCACAAGGTAACAAAACACCACATTTCCTCTAAAGGTGCCATGAGCCCACATATGCCCAAACCCAACCACGACGCACACAACTGTGGCCCAATGACCCACATCTTGCCATGCACGTCACCCCCGAGGATGGCACCTAAACGAACACCCGGGGTCATGACACGACCCCCGAAACCATAACACAACCAACCGAACCCTAAAAAGACTCCAACAGTATTTCAGTTGACTAATCCCATAATTAATCAATTGAATACCGTAGGAAACCAATCGAAAACCAAGGACCCAACCACCAACACGTCATAACCCAGACCAACACTCGCCCAACATGAACCCACACACGGTCAACATGGGCAACTCGAACTCCCATACGCCTAAGATGGCCAACACGAACCCACACACAGTTAACACGGCCAACACAAACCCACACAGGCCCAACAAGGCCAAAAGAAACCCCTAAGACCCCAACACGACTAAAGAAAAAGGGTTCTACACAACCAGCGAAAGTGTAGACACAAATAGAAAAGGTATCGATACAAACAAAAAATGTATCAACACAAACAGCGAAGGTGTCGACACAAGCAAAAAAGGTGTCGACACAAATAGCAGATGTGTCGACACCAAAGAACCGAGGGTTACAACACAAACAGCAGCAGAGAAATGTGTCAACACAAACCGAAAAGTGTCGACACCAGCGACAAAAAGTGTCGACACCAACTTAAAATGTGTCGACACAAAAGAAGAAATTTCAAATTTTCAAAACAGTGAAAAGGGCAACGGCAGAAAGCAAACCCTAGCAATGGAAAAAGCTTCTCAATCCCAAATTAAACCAACCAAACACTCTCTTTACAACCCATGAGCATACACAAACCCAAAACAACAAAGATACACCGAAAGGAATGCCTCAAACTCCTTTTCCTCCAACTTTACCCAAAAGCAATTTTGAACCAAAAATCCAACTTTTAAACCGATTTCTTTTCATGCATTTTTAAACGGTAAAAACACAAACGATCACACGTAGCACCCTTATAAGACTTGAGAGTCTAAGATCCTACTTTGGTGAGTCAAAAACTCGATGCCTCGAACCACGTGTAAAAATAAACTTTGCCAGAATGGAATTCTGCATGGATAAACGCACAGCCCACCGTGTCAATGGCAAGGATCCGCTGTTGGATCATTCAAAATCGAGCCCCGGGCTCCCAAGAAGTTAGAGAGAAGGCAGAGTTTTTGGTTTGGAAAAGAAAACTTAGCCACTAAGTTATGAAAATATCTTTTCCAAAATATCTAAAGCTAGATATTTATAGACTACAAAAATATCTCTCTTTTTTTCTTTTTTTTTTCTTTTTGAAATTGCATCGTAACACCCAACGACCCCGAGAACCAACCCCGCATGCATATCTAACCCCAATCATGCATCAAAACGCATACGAACATGCTATAACGAAAACGATTAACAACGCGTCGAAATCTCGCAAAAATTAAAACGGGTCAGGGTCTCACAAGGAGACTGTCAAAATTTTTAAGAATTATACTTAAATTATTTTTTACAGTTTTGCAAATAAACTTCTTTTAAAACAAATTACATTCAAGTGTTTTTCTTTAAAGAAGATTTTAACCACAAATAGGGTTTATAAAAAGGAGTCTCCTCGGTTAGTCTGTAAAGTTGAGTTATTGAGTGCGGTTCACGTGCCTCGGAGTCGGGGTCGTCATAGGTTTCGACGCGTTGTTTATCATTTTTGTTATTGCATGTTTATATGCGTTTTATGCATGATCAGCTTAGATATGCACGTGGGGTTGGTTTCTGGGGTCGTTGGGCATTGTGGTGCAATTTTCAAAAAAAAAAGAAGATATTTTTGCGAGCCTATTGTGACACCCCATCCTGCGGGCACATCGGGACATACGTAACTATAAATAAGGGAAATATTCTAGCCATGCATTCATAATTACATATGATAAATACTACGTCGTTTAGGATTCAAAACTTGTTCAAAATATTTAACGATTACCGTCATCCAGAGAATTTGACAAGAGTTACAAAATGTTCGCAGAGGCTGAACAAAAGAACAAAAAGAAAGAGTCTTCCATGTCTTCAAATTGCGTTATTGGGATCGGCGGGCTCCTGCCACTCACCCTGTTTCTCAAAATCTTCTTCCCTTACGAGCACACCCTCCTCAAAATGTTCTTCTTCTTCACTTGTGGCACAAATGGCATGAACCAAAGCTCAAAAGAAAATTCCCTAAACCTTTTAACAAATTCACAACAAAATATCCTATAATACATATCGTATAACACCCAATACAATTTAAAGCGAAGAAGATAGATAAATTTAACATTTACGGCAGGGTGAGCATATATAAAAGTAATTGTACAAGTGCGTGATGCAAACGAATGCGATGCAAATGCCCAACCCGACATACATCTAGGACCATAACATGAATTTCACGCTGGGAATTACAGAGTAGACTTAATGGGAACTTGACCGCTAAACTTATTCTTGCCTCGTTGCGAAAGATAAACGCTCGCCTTGGCTTCATGCCTCCACCGTTTTACTCAATGGAAATGACGTGGGGAAGCCAGCTACATCCTTATTCCAAATCCTCTGGCCAAATTATATGCGCACAAAATCCACCTTAAAAACAAGAATGCTCATTTGGCATCAACCCAAAGTCTAAATAACACATAAGAATTTCAAGGGACACTTCACGTTATTCAAAATACCAAGATGAAGGATTTAGGACCGCCTTAATTGGGCTCTTCTCCGAAGTTACTACCGCAATGGGATTAGGTTCGCCGAATTAGGCTCTTCTTCGAAATAACCCTTCAAAACATCGTGGCCATAGGGTTTAGGTCCGCCATAATTAGGCTCTTCTCTGAAGTTATCTTTCAAAACATCGTGGCAATGGGGTTTAGGTCCGCCATAATTGGGCTCTTCTCCGAAATTAGCATCGCAGTGGGATTAGGTCCGTCGAATTAGGCTCTTCTATGAAATTACCCAATTTGACCGTGTCAACACCACTTCTATAAAATAATCATAACTCAAGGAGCGACGGAAACTAAAGGAGCATATACCCAACAAATATGACCGAGGTTTAAAATAATCAAAACTAATGTGCAGGATGCAACCCACAAGATGCCCCAAGTGCAATGCAATGATGCTTATGGCACAATTACTCGTATGTTGAAGTACAACTCAATAATAGCATGGTGTGAAACTAAAAATGGCATGATGTACAAACCAACATAGTAAAAAGTACAAGTTTTTAAAGCATAAGGTACAACTCACTAAAGCATAGAGTACAAGTATATGGGCACAAGCTATAATTTATGTGACATGAATTCAACCTATTGCCATGATTTCTATTCATTAAATTGTCAATTTCAAACACCAATCACTCACATAAATCTTTTAAAATCCATATATTCAAGTTCTACAAAGTAACAACATGCCTCTCATACACTTAGCCAAATTTAGGTAAATGTTTAAGCGTTAAATTCAAAGTTACAACAATGTTTTGAGGTACCTAGACATGGATTTAATTTTTAAATTTTTAACACCAATTAGATAAAAATATTTTCTACAACTTTCATGTTTGACACTAAGGTCAGATTCTACGGCAAAAAGGTCATTTGTTTTAATTAAGAAAAAATCATTCAGCACTTTATAGAGAAAAGTGCAAAATTTGGGCCTCTGTTGGCCTCAGTTTTTAGAGCATCAATTCAATGGCTATGGGTCTAATGCTTGGAAAAGTTTTAGTTTAAGGTGTCCCCTACAAGTTTCATATTTTGTGCTAAGGCTAGTTGTTTGAAATAAGTTGACGAGTTTGACCAATTTATAAAGTGGGTCCAGTCAGCATAAAATGGTTCAACAGAATCGATTTTTAACAGAGAATGCTCAAGACCTTTGGGGGACCATCCGAGGATATTTTAGGCTGATTTTTGCTTAGTATCTATTTTAATATGTTAGTTATAGTTTGCATGAAAATCACTTTTGGATTTGGCTATTAAAAATTTAGGTTTTTGGTCTCACAAAAATATGTGACAGAGAGCTCTGTCAGCCACTAAATCACAACAGTGACTTTGGGAAGGGTTGTAGCCTATCAAGACTGCGTATTTTTGGCTCAGATTTTGTTGAAAGTAAGATAAACATGTTATCTACATGTTTTACGTTTTAACCTAAGCTTAGTTCTCACTTTAATTTAGGATTTTTGTGTCTGCCACTCAGAGTGGTCAAAATCTAACACTCTTTGGTAAAAATGATATATCTGGAATTCTATCAAACGAAATCACTTCAAGCTAATTTTGTATGAAATAAAACTTAAAAATATAGGTCTGGACATAAAAATCACATTTAGATCATGTTTGCACAATTAGTTATGGTAGTTTAATGTTCGTGGCAGAAAGTTAGTATGCTCAGAAAATCAGGTTATCTAGGATTTCGGTAACTTAGCTCATGTTACGTTTAGGTGTAATGTATTTTCTTTGCATGCATATCATATATTCATACATACCAAAGTTCCAGATCCTATTCAAGCCAAAAAAAACTCAAAAATACTTACATGCAAGCATATACAACACTTGATCTTACATATATAGCCCCTAATCTACTCATACGACTCCTTTTTGAATGAGATCTTATTTCTTATTCTTAGGGTTGTTTATAGAGATGGATTGAGGGTTATTTTATGAGAGAATGAGAGAAGGTTTGAGGGATTTACTTGCTTGTTTTGAAGACCTAATGGTGGAAGGGTGATAGGACTTGGCTTTGTAGTACCTCATTAGCCCTTCCTAGCTCCTTCTTCCTCCTTTCCTTCTTCCCTTGTTCTCTCATTCTTCTCTTGAGAACACTTAGAAAGTTTTTTGGTGGCGCTTCCTCACCTCTCTCAACCGAAAATATTGACGGAGAAAGGGGTGTTTGGTCTATGTTTTATAGGAGAAGAGTGGGTAGTGTTTAATTATGGATGTGTAAGTATTTTTGAATTTTCTTTATTTTTGATTGGTTGCATGAGAGGTGTGGTCTATTTGAAACTTACAAAATCGGATATGGCAGCAAGGAAAATCGACTGGGGCTGTTTGGAGGGCCTCAAAAGCTGATTTTGTATTAATATGGGATTTAAATTGTGTTTTGGTATCACTTTGTGCAAGAAAATGCATAAAATATTAATTTTATGTATCTTTTTGGTATCTTAACCTATTAAAACCTATTATATTAATGCGTTTATAATTAATTTAGTCTTTCCATGAATTATCATAATTTTTTTAGCAATTAATTAAATAGGTATAAGCTTTTAAGTCAATTTAAACTAGTTTGATAAGAATGGACTTTTTGACTTATTCATTGTGTAGAAACTTTAAATAATAATAATATGTTTACTTTCGTTGACCTTTATTATTATATTATTATGTATATTATTTGTATAAAACGTCTTGAGTCATAATAATGCTTAATTTATACAACTTTTTATCATTTGTTAAGCTTAAAAAGGCAAAAAGTAACTTTTTGGGCACAATTCCCTAGGTAGCCGTCCATGCAGGGGTATTTTTGTTATTTTGTTGTTATTTTGTCTTTTGTTATCTATTTGTATATAAATATCTGATTTTGGGTGTCCATGTGTCAAAACTTAGGTTTTTAAGAATTTTTGCTGTATTAGGGGCAAAATGGTCATTTTATTCTAATTATGAAAAATTTTGACTTTAAACTTTATATTTTATGTTATTTACTTAATTTAGGCTGTCATGAGACCATTTTGAGTATTAGGATTTTGCCTTTGAGTATTTGATCATTTTAGGATTTCTTGGCAGAATTAGGGTTTCGGGTTGAGTTAGGGTTTTCATTCTTTTAGTGACCTAAGATCTTGTCAATTAACCGTCGCTAATGCTAGGATTTGGGTTGGATCGCTACACTAATCGTTACAAACTGGGTTGTTACAATCTACCCCCTTAAATAAATTTCGTCCTCGAATTTCATGCGAAAGGTTGTGATTAATTACTTACATCTGTTCTCTTCGAAGTTGTGTCCTTGTTTACTTGAGTTATTTTTTATTGAGGAGATGGATAAGGTTGGGCTTATATGTTTAGCAATTTGAGAAACTGCTGTTTTATCTTACTAACTTCTTAAACCGACTACCACACAATTTTCAAAGATTACTTCGCATATCAATGGCGCAGGAGTTGTTTAACTAGAGTTAACCTAAAAGCCCTTATCCTCTAAGCGTACCATTTACTCGTAATGATGTAACAAGGCTAAACTAACACGCATCCCAGAGTTGCGAATACGAGCGTACCTCTAATCATTGACGAATACTCTTTTTTTTTTTGTGAAGGTGAACATTCCGTCTATTGATTCTCTTATTGGCCAAGTTGCATCATTCTTCCCAAACCATCCGTTCCTTGTTGAAGTTGATTTTCTTGATATTCGTAGTTTTTCTTTCATCAACGGATATTGTAGTTTCTTCCCCTTGGTAGCGGGTATTAAAATTTTTTATGTCCAAACTTATTGCAATTGAAACAGATTATTGGGTTCATCTGTTATCCCCTTGTTGTTCTTTCCAGCTAGGTTGTGAGTATTGCTTAGTAGGAACGAATCAACTTTTATTCCTCAATGATTTCCCATTACCAGAGTTACTCTTCTTTTGGTTTCAAATCCTTCTTAAATATGCCAATTCTGATTTTGCCACTAGTGCTGTTTGTACGACTTGTGCATAAGTGGTGAGCTGCATGCAGATGATCCTTCCCCGAATTGATGGCTCTAGGCCCCACTCAATCTTTTGTGCCTTTGACTCTTTGTCAGGTATAACGGCTGCAGCAAAGCGGCTCAATTCCTTGAAGCGATTATCGTACTAGGTTACCATCATCGATCCTTGTTTAAGTTCCAAGAATGCTCTAATCTGTTCCTGACGAAAGGGAGCGGGAAAATACTTTTTCAAAAATAACCCTTCAAATTGATCCCATGTTAAGGCTGTCACGTCTTGGGTGTTATTGATCATAGACCACCAATGGTCCGCTCCTCCTTCTAATAGGTGAGCTGCTAAAGCTACCCGATCTGCCTCAACTTGAACTCCCATTGAGCTGAATAACTTCTTGATGGTCCTCAGCCCCTCCTCGGCCTCTTTTGATTCTACTCCTCCCTTAAATGTTGGGGTTCGCTGTCTTCCAAGCTCCAATAAGAACCACGCTCTATCACGCACATGGGGATAATTAATGCTAGTGGCAAGCTCCCGTAAAACTTGGGCTAATCCAGGTGCTTCATCATTTATAGGTCCACTAGTTTGTCGGTGGTGGTTTGGTCCTCTACCAGTCATCCTAAAAAAAAGTGAGTCTTATGATTTAAGGGTTGTTTTAATTCGGGATTATGCTCACGTTCTGGGATCATGTAGAGTTAAGTTTGAGGTTGTTTTTGGTAAGCATTGAGTGTAACAATACTTGAATTTCAAGTCATTCAAGCTTGGGTGCATAGGCAATACAAGGTTTCAAAAAAAAAATCACAAAACACATATACAACATCGAAAGAAAAGAAAAGATTCAATGCGAAGCTTGCCAGGGTCTATTTAAAATAAACGCGAGTAGATACATCGAACAACTACCTTGTGCTCCTCAAAGGTTATAGAGTCTTTTCTGGCTCCTGATGCTTGACTCTGATGGGTTGGTATGTAAGGTTTGAAGGTCTCTTCCAATGACTGAATCATTTACTCGGTAGTTAATCGTCCGAGGTTAAACTAAACGTGACAAGTGGTATGGCAGTGGTAACTATCTAGTCTTTTAATCCGTCGTGACTTGGTGGTTAAATCTTTATCAGATTCCAAATGTTCATTATTGTGGTCAAGATTCTTCGTTCTTAGACAGCGATGGAAGAATCCAGATTTTAATGTTTGATGAGAAGGTCAGCTTATGTATCGATGCATGTGGATGTACTTCCTTTTTTTATGTAGTAAGTCAAATGTCTTAAGCTTAACGTCGCCTCTCATCTTTCGGATAGGTGGTTTAGCTATGAACTAGTCTGAAAAAGTTAGAACCTTGCCGTGTGGTGAGGTCGTAGGTTCCCTGATGCAAAACTGTCATCTTTGACGTTAGGTCCTTGATGGCCTAATTCAATCCGTTGGAGCCTCTAAATGAGACGTAATATCCTAACAACCACCCTTACTCGCCTATCTACTGGGTATGGTTTTGAAAGTCAACCGAGAACAGACAAAAACATGCGTAGGGTTTAATAAGGATAGTCAGCTCAACTTTACTAGTTTCAATGAAGGCGATCATAAGGCGGTGAATAGGTAAGCATTTAGTTGAGGATTTCGAATGACTACTAGGCTGCATGAGGTATAGTTTGGGGCTAAGGCAGCTAAGGGAAGGCTAACTAGTTCTTTACGAGGAAAAAATTTTCCAAGATGATTCAAAAGATGGATTAGATTAGGGCAAGGGGATTATGGCTAAAGCAATCACCGTTGACCCAAATTGAGAGGTCGGTTGAGGCTTAGATGCATTGGAGATAAGAGATCAGCAACTAATAAACATTACAAAAGGGGATGTTCTCGGGACGAATCTGTGATACATCTGATCTTGATAAAAGGTATGTTTAAGCAATAGGAGCCAAACTGGATATTTTCTCTAAAATTACGTCGGCCTAACTTACTTCAATTCAAGCATCCGAGTCGACTCCCCAAGTTGGGTTTTCAAGAGTTTACAAAATTGCTTGCGTCAAATGTAGTATAAAAGTTAGGAAAGGATGAATGGTGGTAGAGGATCTTAGCAATGTCGAGTGTTCGGGGCTAAAGGAATTATATTGAGTTTTATGAATAAAGAGTTAGTTCAAGGATGATGACTTGAATTGAAGGATAATCAAATGCGAATACTAGTTATTATCTAGGCATTACTCAACAATAAAAACTCAAAGATAAGGGTAATTCCTGATAGGGTTACCAACAAGACTTAGGTGCAGAAGGGTTACATACGAATGATACTGGACAGCATTGCTGAGGACCGGTGTTATTAGAAGGAAGGATAAGCAAAGAATTTCAATCGGGTATAAAAGTTGGTACGAAGGTTTGGGGTAAACGAGAATGAAACTTATAAGGATGAAGTTGCGAGGTTCTGATGGTGGCTCTCGATATAATATCTAAAACCTCTCCTAGTACGTATATACTCTCGCCTACCCCTCTTAAAATAAGATAACTCGTTGCATGAATCTCTGATCTCAATCTAGATGCCCTTACTCGTCCTTTACAAGTAGATTCCCCACTGCTTCCGATCCCGATAATGTCTTAACATGACTCGCTATAAGACTTAGACGCAATAGATTTTAGTTCTTATAATGTATAAATGATAATTATAATTAACATAACGCGTCCTACAGAGCTTCCACATGACAGAATGCATGGTTTCCCATAACCCAAGGCCTGAAAGTTTACTAAACCTAGGCTCTTATACCAACCGTGACACCCCATCTTACGAGCACGTCGGGACATACGTAACTATAAATAAGGGAGATATTTTAGTCATGCATTCATAATTATATATGATAAATACTACGTAGTTTAGGGTTTAGAACTTATTCAAAATATTTAACGATTACAGCCATCTAGAGAATTTAACAAAAGTAACAAAATGTCCGCGGAGACTGAATAAAAGAACAAAAAGAAAGAGACTTCGACGTCTTCAAACGGTGTTGTTGGGATCGGCGGGCTCCTGCCACTTACCCTGTTCCTCGAAATCTTCTTCCCCTATGAGCACACCCTCATCAAAATGTTCTTCTTCTTCACCTGTGGCACGAATGCCACGAGCCAAAGCTCAGAAGAAAATTTCTTAAATCTTCTAACAAATTCACAATAAAATATCCTACAATACATATCGTATAACACCAAATACAATTTAAAGCCAAGGAGAGACAAATTTTACATTTACGGCAGGGTGAGCATATAAAAACAATTGTATAAGTGTGTGATGCAAATGAATGTGATGCAAATGTCCAACCCGACATACATCTAGAACCAAAATATGAGTTTCACGCTGGAAATTATAGAGTAGACTTAATGGGAACTTGACCGCCAAACTTATTTTTTCCTCGTTGTAAAAGGTAAACACTATCCTTGGCATCATTCCTCAGCCGTTTTACTCAATGACAACGGCATGGGTGTAACAACCTGGACTGTAACTACCTGTGTAACGATCTAGCCTAAACTCTAGTATCAGCGATGGTTAGTTGATAAGATCTTAGATCGCTAGAAGTATAGAAACCCTAACTCAACCCGAAACCCTAATTCGGCTAAGAAATCCTAAAAAGGTCAAATACTCATAGGCAAATCCCTAACACTCATAAGGGTATCCTGACAGTCTAAATTAAGTAAATAGCATAAAATATAAAGTTAAAAATAAAATTGTAATATCCCAAAAAAAAAATAATAATAATACTCATAATAATAATAAATAAATAAATAAATAAAATGATCATAATAATATAATAAAAATAAATAAATAAATTTAAAATAATGATATTATATACAGATATATATATACAAAATATTTGATTGAAAATTTATAAGGAAGGAAGCTGTTTGATGTCTGTATTGACGTTAAATGGAAAAATTATCCAATCAAGGGGCGTTGATAGAGGATCATGATCGAAGATTTTTGATTTGTAACCAAAAACAGGGTTGGATGGTGCGTATGGGTTGCATATAAATACCAGAGGGGTTGGAGCTTTTCTGTGCAAGTAAGAGAAGAAGAAACTGAGAGAAAGAGAGAAGTGTGTACCGACAAGCTTGGCTCCGACACCTCCTTTAGCCTCCACTGACGCCAACCACCGCTGACGCCACCTCAGACGTTGCCGACAACCATCGACGCCACCCCTTCCGCCGCTGTCCACCCTTCTCTCCCCCTAGTTTGCATCTCTCTCCCCCCGATCTATCCCTCTCCCTCTCCTTCCTATCAGAACCTCCTCCCGCCACCACCAAAAGCCACCAGGGACCCCCATCAGCGCCGTCGGCATCTCTGGCAAGCTTTAAAACCCCATGTTTTGGGTTCGGTCGCGATTTGGGTTTTGCCTCTGTTTGGTTCAGCGTGTGCTGAACCTCTGTTTGAGGTTTAGGTTAGTTTTGTTAAGCCTCGTTTGGTTATGTCATTTTTGGGCTTATAGTTTAGTTTCTGTTTGTTATGTTTTAATTTTTGTTTAGTTGTTGTTCCAAAAATTAATTTATTATTAAGATGTTATTTTATAATAATAATAATAACATAGAGTTTAATTAGTTGAAAATAAAATAATATACTAAAAGTTTTAAAAGTTAAAAGATTTTTATGAAAACTACATTTTTTAAATTAAAATTGGAAACAATTTTAAAAGAATAATAATGATTAAAAATTCATTGAAAATGAATATTTTACTAATTTATTTAGTTGTTCTTAATGAAATAAAATAATATTAGTTAAGAAAAATGAGCAATTAATATACTATTTTTGTCATTGTAATTAGTAAAATAGTAATTTAAATGCAATCTTAAAAATAAAATATAATGATTGAACCTTATGAAATTTTGGTAACAAGATTTTTGAAATGAAATTATTTAAGAAAAAAAAATAGAATTTTTCCAAATTGAAAATTAAGATAAATTAGAAGGGTTTTACAAAAAATATAACTTTATGAAATTTTTTTATCTAAGTTTAAAAAAATAGATATATAAATATATTTTCATGGACTCGAGTTAAAATTTAAACAAGTTAAATTGTAGGATTTTTCTTAAATTAAAATTAAAAGAAAAATATTTTCAAAACAAATAAACTTAAAGAAATAAGTTTTGTTGCAATAATTTAAATTAGAACCTTATAATTATAAATATACTTTATTAAATAATAATACAGTTTTAATGACAAAACTTAAAAGTAAAAATTGAATGACTAAAATATTGTTCTGTACTTTTAAAGTTGGAGTTTTGAAGAATCACAAATTAATTTCTACTAGATCAGGTGAGTCTCTGATATCTGAATTAGTTTTTATTTCACGTGAATGCTGAAAATGATGAATAAATGAATGATATGATATGAATGAACAGAAATGATGAATGAATTATATAAATAAATGATAGAATGATGGGTTAAACGGCGTCCTGGCCATTGAGGGACGTTAAGCGTACCAGCGAAGCGAGGCAATAAGGGTGGAGTCACGGCCAGGTGACTTAAGAAATGATTATGTCCACTGTATTAAATGTGGGGTCGCTTCATACTAAATTCTGGCAAATCGTTTAATATATATTATTCTAGCACTGTGACATAATTAATAATTCAGATATCATTGAATTCACACTAGCATTACTAATGGATGTTGAACAGTTTCAGGTGACTCTTGAAAGCGTGGGGATTTCAGTTTTTGGAGAACAAGAAGTTCAAGTTTTTTTTATATCTTGTAATTGCCATTTGTTTTTTTTTTTTTTCTGTTTTTTAGAATAAACTCTTATGTAGAACATTATTTTCATAGTTAATGCTCTAGGAATTAATGTTAAAATTTTTTAAGTGTTTTAATAAATTTATTTTTTTGCTTTTGGTTATATTTAACTAAGTCTTATTTATTTTCAATGGTCATAACTCTAAATAAATGAAGAATGTTAAGGAAAGATAAGGAGGCCTTTGGTGGGTTTTAACTCGCTGGCCGGTCACGGACGTTATGTTTTAAAATGGGTCGTGACAGAAGTGGTATCAGAGCAATGGTTTTAAACCCATAGCATAAGAAAAATATGATTGTCTTCTTGTGTTAAGTTGTAAATGGTAAGTGTACTACCCTATTTTCTTGTATATTTTACTTAATTTAGATCTATAAAGATGGTTAATATGCGTAGAACGAACGGGGATGGAAACAAAAATGAAAACATAGACGAATTTATGGTGCAGGTAAACGCCCAAATGGAAGAGATGCAGTAGATGATACGTGACCTAACCCAGGCCAGGCAACAGCAAGACCCTGTGCCCCCCAGACCCTATGACCCACCGCCAGTTAGAGCTCAAGGCTGCGACCCGGCTCAGCATTAGAACCTTGTCGATGGTTTTAGCATGAGGGAGTTTCTGAAGATGAGGCCACCATCCTATCGAGGATGGCTGGACCTAATCAAAGCGAATGAATGGATTGCATCCATGGAAAAGATCTTCGGAGTTGTGACATGTACGGAAGCTCAGAAGGTGACGCTGGCCACTTATCAACTGGAAGGTGAAGCCCAGAGATGGTGGAATCTGAAGAAACAAAGCGAATCGCACATGGAGTGGGAGCAGTTCTTGGGTCACTTCCAAGAGAAGTATTTTCCCCAATCTCTGCGCAATGCCAAGTGCACCGAGTTCCAGTAACTCAAGCTGAAAGGGGGAATGTTAGTTTTTGAGTATGAGGCAGAGTTCACGAATCTTGCGGAGTATGCCTCACATATGATACATACTGAACATATGAAGGCCCGCAAGTTCAAGGATGGGTTACGACCAGAAATCAGAAAGATGATCCGCCCGTTGACGTTGCCTAGCTACGTGGACGTGGTGGATCGAGCAATGCTGGTAGAGCAGGAGAATAATGAGAGTCACAAGTTCTTTGAGAATCAAAAGCGCCAAGCTGCAGGATCTGGAGGCGGGAATTCGAAGAAGACCAATACGGGCATTACTAATGGAGGAAATCAATGGCCCCCTTGCGCAACGTGCAAAAAGTTGCACTCAGGAGTTTGCTGGAGAATAACCAACAAATGCTTTTATTGCGGTGCTGAGGGGCACATCAAGACGAACTATCCAAAGCTCGCGATAAATAACAGAGGGAACACAAGCCAAGGGACGGATAATGCAAGAAGGCCACCCTATGAGAGCCAGAGAAACGACAACAACAACTAAAGGCAGGGAAGAATGTTTGCATTGATGCCAGGAGATCCCCAGAATACAGAGGAAGTCGTAGCAGGTAACCTATTTGTATGCTCCACACATGCTTATGTGTTGTTCGACTCTGGATCTTCACAATCTTTCGTATTATCCAAGTTTGCTAAGAATTTGGTGGGAATGCCAGAACTCTTGGGTTACAATCTGCTTGTGTCTCAGCCTATGGGTAGAGGAATAACCTGTTCATCTGTCTATAGGAGTTGTGATGTAACATTCGGTAATATCAGCCTTGCAGCGAATTTAATCCCTATTGAAATGGGGTATTTCGACGTCATTCTTGGCATGGACTGGCTTGCTGCCAATCATGCTGTTATTGACTGCACAACGAAATGTGTTAACTTTCGTACTCCTCGTGGAGAGTACTGCTTTGAGGGGCAAAGAGTTTCCTCACCCTCATCTTTCATATCTGTGACCCAAGCCTGAAAACTTATGTTGAAGGGATGTCGAGGGTATCCATGTAGCGTGACGAAAAATATGCCCAAAAATTCGAGTTTGGCAGAGATTCTTGTAATATGTGAGTTTTTGGAAGTTTTTCCTGAAGACTTACCTAGAATGGCCGTAGACCGAGAAATCAATTTTTCAATCGAGGTTGCCCCTGGGACACAACCCATCTCCAAAGCTCCCTATTGTTTGGCTCTGGCAGAGTTGAGAGAGTTAAACGTTTAGCTATAGGAGCTCTTAGATAAGGGTTTCATTAGGCCCAGTATGTTGTCATGGGGAGCTCCTGTGTTGTTTGTAAAGAAGAATGATGGAACCTTGAGGTTGCGTATCGATTACCGAGAGTTGAACAATGTTACTATTAAAAACAGATACCCTTTACCGAGGATCGACGACTTATTTGATCAGCTACAAGAACAAAGGTATTATCCAAGATTGACTTGCAGTCCGGATATCATCAGTTGAAAGTGAAGAAGGAAGACATTGAGAAGACGGCTTTTCGAACGCGGTATGGACATTACGAGTTTTTGGTGTTGCCTTTTGGAGTGACTAATGCGCCAGCAGCTTTCATGAATCTCATGAACCGAGTATTTAAGGAGTTCCTAGACGAGTTCGTGATTGTTTTCATCGACGACATCCTAATCTACTCTAAAAGCAAAGACGAGCACGTGGAACATTTATGAAAGGTGTTACACATGTTGAAAGAGCATAGGTTGTACGCCAAGCTGAAGAAATGTGAATTCTGGATGAAGGAAGTGGTATTTTTGGGGCACGTGATCGAGAGTAACGGAATATCGGTGGATCCTCAGAAGATAGAAGCAGTCGTGAACTAGCCAACACCAACGATAGTAACGGAGATACAAAGTTACTTAGGTCTCACGGGATGTTATCGCCAGTTTGTACAAGATTTTTCAAAAATCGCAGTACCACTAACGGAGCTAACTCGAAAAGGAGAACCTTTTGTCTGAAACGAGAGACGAGAGAAAAGTTTTCAAGAGCTAAAAGGGATATTGATAACGGCACCTATACTTGCTCTACCAGAAGGCACGGAAGGATTCTCGATCTACAGTGACGCGCCGCGACAAAGATTGGGATGTGTACTGATGCAGCATGGGAAAGTCATCGCCTACGCTTTTTGACAGTTAAAGATCCACGAGATGAATTATTCGATCCACGACCTCGAGCTAGCAGCTGTGGTGTTCGCACTTAAGATCTGGCGACATTACCTCTACAGAGTACCCTGTGACGTGTATACTGATCACCAAAGCTTGAAGTACATCTTCACACAAAAAGAGCTGAGCTTGAGACAGAGACACTGGCTGGAGCTAATGAAAGATTACGACATCAACATTCTGTACCACCCTGGGAAGGCGAACGTGGTAGCTGACATTTTGAGTCGAAAAGCTACGGGAACCATGAATAGTCTTCTTGCACAGCAACTACAATCTCTTGAGAGTACTGAACGGTTGGAGCTAGGAAAGGAATCTATATCCTTTTGTGCGGCAATCATAGTCCAATCAACTATTCTGGAAGAAGTAAAGCAACGACAACAAGAAGATCCAAAGTTAAAGGCAATTTGCGACCGAGTTAATACGACACCCGACCCAGATTTCTCACTTTTGCTTGGTGTGTTGATATTTTGAAATCGAATGTGCGTCCCCAACATTACAGAAGTAAAGCAGTGAATACTAAACGAGGGTCATAATTCGAAGTTCACGATACACCCCGGGCTTATGAAAATGTATCAAGACCTGCGAAAGACATTTTGGTGGATGGGAATGAAGATGGACGTGGCAGCATATGTGACCAAATGTCTTCAGTGTCAGCAAATTAAAGCGGAACGTCGAAGACCGGTTGGTCGCCTGCAACCTTTATCGATTCCGGAATGGAAGTGGGAGCATATCACAATGGATTTCGTAGTGGGGCTACCTCGTATGCAGAAGGGAAACAACTCTATATGGGTAATCGTCGATCGACTCACGAAGATAGCTCATTTCTTACCGGTGAACAATACATACACAATCGACCAGTTAACCAGGCTCTATGTTCGAGAAGTTATGCGTTTACACGGAGTTCCAGTGACAATTGTTTCAGACCGCGACCTGAGGTTCATATCTCGATTTTGGAGGAGCTTTCAGAATGCCATGGGCACTAGCTTAAACATCAGTACGCCCTTTCACCCATAAATGGATGGGCAGTCAAAGAGGACTATTCAGACGATGGAGGATATGCTTCAAGCTTGCGCCATTGATTTTTAGGGAAGTTGGGAAGATCACGTATCGCTTATCGAGTTTGCTTATAATAATAGTTTTCAGGCCAGTATTGGGATGGCACCTTTTGAAGCTCATTATGGACGAAGGTGCAGAACACCGGTTTGCTGGGCAAGCACGGATGAAGATAATTTCACGGGACCAGAACTAGTACAGGAAACAACCGAGAAGATCCGCCAAATTCAGGAACGTCTCAAGATTACACAAGACTGACATAAGAGTTATGCTGATGCACATCGATGAGAGTTGGAGTTTCAAGAGGGTGACATGGTTTTCTTAAAGGTATCTCTAGTGAAGGGTGTTCTTCGGTTTGGTCGAAGGGGAAAGTTGAATCCTCGTTACATCGGGCCCTTCGAGATCTTAGAAAGGGTGGGACCAGTAGCATATCGGTTGGCTCTTACCCCTGA
The DNA here is from genome assembly GCA_034768845.1 of Heliamphora exappendiculata. Lineage (NCBI taxonomy): Eukaryota > Viridiplantae > Streptophyta > Magnoliopsida > Ericales > Sarraceniaceae > Heliamphora > Heliamphora exappendiculata. The sequence continues at coordinate 81 of JAOTRH010289964.1, read as the reverse complement.
TCTTGCTCAAGTGCATGATGTCTTCCACGTGTCAATGTTGAGGAGATATATTGCTGACCCATCCCATGTCCTGACACGACC